>JAECUM010039817.1:0-40523 GCA_016617855.1 Megalonaias nervosa | reverse complement strand
GCGTTAATGGATGGTTCAATAATTAACAAACCATCAGATTAACAATATCAACACTGTATCATGAACTGGTATTTCACCACATTTTCTATAATAAATATAATGAAATGTGGTGAAATACCATTATGCTAACGGAACCTCAGATTAACCTTATAATGCAGATTCCCATAATAAACATAAAATAATTCTTAATAATAATAATCATGAAAAACAAGATTATAATATTTCCACAAAACGGTCAGTATGATACCGCAATGAAGATAGTAAATAATAATGAAAGATCAATAATCATGAGAAATGGTATTAGCATTATTTATACATGTAAGTGATGGCTCTTCGAAAAGATCGCTGAGCGATATAACAACAACAACTCGCAAAAATAAAATACAAGATCGTCTGCGGAAAAAAATATTGTATTATTTCTGTTGCTTTTTTCGCAGACGACGTATTTTATTTTTTCGGTAATTCGCCGGTCTATCCTATGGGATATTCATTAGATCATTCGAGGGAATCTCTCCGGTTCTAAAGATATCAATGATATGATCATTAAACATATCATCGGCGGTTTTCTTGGCTAGAATTTCTTTATCGTTAAGAGGGCGACCGAGATATTTAATTATAGCAGATTCTGGCATGCGTAGTATGTTAAATCTCCACCGGAATTCGATTGAAAACAATTTCGAGACTTGGGCGAACAACCACGGCGATATATTAGTCTCGATACCAAAAACGGGACTATCTCATTATCGATCACTTTGAAAGTTAATTCAGTGTCTCACGGCGGTATGTAATACTCATTGCCGTGTTCATCGCGAATCATTTTATCGCGGAAATAATTCGTATCGGTACATAGAATAAACAAAACCCGCATATCGTGTGTGTCAATCGAATCTTCTGAGAGAATCTTTGCGGTTCTAAAGATATCAATGATATAATCATCAGATGTATAACCGGTGGTTTTCTTGGCTTGGATTTCTTTATCGTTATGAGGGCGGCCGAGATAATTAATTACATCAGATTCTGACATGTGTAGTATTTTAAATCTCCGCAAGAACTCACATCGAAACAAGTTCATGATCTCGTTGATTAACCACGGTGATATGTTAGATTCTTTACCAACAAACGGAACTATCTCATTATCGATAAATCTGAAAGTTAATTCAGTGTCTCGCGGTGGCATGTAATACTCATTGCCGTGTTCATCGCGAATCATTTTATCATAGAAATAATTTTCATCGGTGTTTAGAATAAGATAAACACGTATATCATTAACCATATCATTCATTATAATTAATAACAAAATATAATTCTAGTTGAACGGTGTTGTTCTGCTAGCTATTTTTTTCCGCAGACGATCTTGTATTTTATTTTTGCGAGTTGTTGTTGTTATATCGCTCAGCGATCTTTTCGAAGAGCCATCACTTACATGTATAAATAATGCTAATACCATTTCTCATGATTATTGATCTTTCATTATTATTTACTATCTTCATTGCGGTATCATACTGACCGTTTTGTGGAAATATTATAATCTTGTTTTTCATGATTATTATTATTAAGAATTATTTTATGTTTATTATGGGAATCTGCATTATAAGGTTAATCTGAGGTTCCGTTAGCATAATGGTATTTCACCACATTTCATTATATTTATTATAGAAAATGTGGTGAAATACCAGTTCATGATACAGTGTTGATATTGTTAATCTGATGGTTTGTTAATTATTGAACCATCCATTAACGCTCCACACATGAAACTTCAACATAGTGGTGCGTTGATCTACTGCGATGATATCATTACCGCCAGGGAATTCTTGACGTGTATCGATATAATTTCTCCAGCGAGGATCATCGTGAAAGTCTGATTTGGGCCACATGGGATAAGTAAGTGTATAGTCTGATCTTGTTGTATTGTGTTTGTCTGCAGTTAATGATGCTCCAAAACCTCTGTAGATGGCCTTGATCTTCTCAATGATGTTTCTGGTGGTTAATTTATTAGACCAGATTCTCGTTTCAGGAAAGATATTTGACCAGTTACTAACTAGGTTATAATAATCACGCGCGAGTTCTGGATCATCAATTATATTCTTGATACGCATGCGGAGATCTGGCCCTGATATCGGTGTTGTTGTTACATCGTCAGGTATAATATCAGGTAAATTCAACGCGATTATAAACTTTATTATTGTTAGTCTCTCTTTGGGGCTAATTTTATCTGATCGAAATACTTCTCTAGCGACTGCGCAACCATTGTTAAATTTATCAACTATGATTCGCTGAGCTCGCTTTAGCTGTGTTGAGTTTTTATACAAGAATTCTATTTGCTCAGCTGGCAATAAACCAACATCGCATTGAAACGTGTAACTGAGGAATGATTTCTTTGCCTGATATGGTTCTAAATTTGCATGTGGATCGTATTTGTAATACCGAGGAGAATTATCAGAGATGATTTTATCATAGATGATTTTATCATCATTAGATGATTTATCATCATCAGATGATTTATCACCTCGGGGTTGTTTTATTCGATCACCTGCCGATTTTTTTAGAAATTCATCGACATTAGGATTATCATCATAGATGATTTTATCATTGGATGATTTATTATCATCTGATGATTTATCATTATTGTTTTTTTTTTTTCACCCATGTTTCGTAATCATCTTCAGGCGGTTCTATTATTACATAGCCGGTATTTCTCATCGCATTAACTAATCGTGGTGTGAAGTACATTTTGGAATTATTCTCGTCGATGATATCACTGATATAAGCGTATTCGAATCCAGTCTGTAGATCTTCAGCGTTTGGAATTCTATATAATTTTGTGTCGTTATCGATCAATCTTTCGCGATCCACGATAACCTTTTCGATGCCTTCACGATATATCGGTAATTTACAAACGCGTTGTTTTCTCGTTGATGAGTAATAAATTTCATTAACGCAGCGAAATCTGTGAATCGCTTGCTTAGTCGCTTCAACAGATCCTAATTCCTCCGAGAATACGTACATAGTCTTGAATCGATCATCAACGATGCTAACTCCGGCCTCAAGAGTATGGTTGCTGATAACAACATCAATGTCATCGAATGCGTGATTGATACTGCTAAAGTCGGATTTCTTTTGAGCAGGGTCTGTATCAGCGTGATAATATCTAACACGATATCCTAGATGCTGAATGAGCTTAGCTAGACCCTCAACAGAGTAATTGGTCCGTTGTTTGTTATGCGTGAATATTGCTATTTTATTATCATTGACGTTATTTTTTAATCGTTCTAGAAGTGAACATAGATTATTCTTGTGAGAATATTCGATGTGAAATTTCTTATCGTGATCGGGTTTATAATCATTAATGATAAATTTCATAGATGATCGTCCTAGTTTATCGCGGAATAATATCAGATCGTCATCGTCAGCATCTGCGTCGAGAATAATTAATCGGTTACATATCGTTACTAATCCTAAAAATTTATTCCATCGCTCTTTGCTATGTTTGGCTGAGCGGAATTGCTGTCTACGAATTCCATGCCACTCATCAACAATAAGTACATCTGGAACTCCACGAATTCTATGTAGAGATTCCCACTGAACAACAACTCGACGTGGAATTCCAGGATCGAATCTGATACAACCATCGATGTCCATGTAGGATTCAATATTATAATCGGATTTAACTTTTTCGGTAAGTGTTTTTCTGTACGATATAACAGCTACAGATTGATTATCGTTTAATGATTTCCAAGCTGATTCAGATTTTCCCATTCCGCATGCAGAACCGTCGATGTAGTCCTCGTTAGGAATCACTTTACAACCTGGTCCTGATTCGTGGGTTGGTAATGCCGTGTATGTATATTCGGCGTTTCTAGTCGTTATATGCCCAGGATAACGAAATCTACGTCGCGCGTTAATAAGATATTTTCGATATTTTTTGTTTTGTTTGGCATCATCTGACGATTTATCATCTGACGATTTATCATCTGATGAATCATCTGATGGTTTATCTGATGGTTTATCATCTATCGGCAGTTGTATTTGTTTTCCATTTGATCTAGGACAGCAGATTGAATAATTATTATCGTTGATGTACACGAGACAATTATCGCATTTGTCTTCAATGTAACCGCGTCTTTCATTATATCCATGTCTGCGCTTACAGATGTTGCATCTATGGCCAGGTTCATTTGATATAGTAAATCTATTTCCGGTCACATTAACAACACTGATAAGCTGATCAGGTCTGCCAATAAGTATCGTAGATATCCTAGCGATATCTGTGGCGGGGATTTCATCGCAGATGATTCCATCATTAATGATTCTATCATTGGTTGTATCATGAGTGGCGATTTTAATCTCAACGCGATGAGGTTGAATACAAGTCGGGCAGATAAGTAATTTACTTGCATCAAGATGATCATTATGTGAAATTAATTTTTTACATAGCGTTTGTTCGTCCGGTTTGTAGGATCGTGTATTATTCAACTTGATGCTATGAAGACCAGCTTGTCGATCAACCTTCCAGTCGGGATTCTTCTTATCGGCGGCATGATCCGTTAAATATCGTTGCTGATCGAATGTTACTGGTGTTGATTTACAGAGAACATGATAACCACTGTTAGTTTCAAACAAGAATACCTTTTCGCGATCGCACGAACATAACGTAGCGAAATAATCGATAATATCATCAGTATTGATTCGTTCATCCGTTGGTTGTATGTCTACGCGATCGCTATTTCGATACGTAATTGATTCACGCACGTACTTGGTGTCGAGATCAAACACTGGATATCTAAGCCTGAATTTGGGAATTATTTCAGTTACCGAAGACTCAGTAATGAAATTATTAGCGAATCTGTCAAAATCATTATCATCTGAGAACACGTAGAATCTATTGAAATGCTGAATAATTATTCCCTGCGTGTAGATATCATCATTAGATGATAAACCATCTGATGATTCATAATACACGTTAAAACTCTCGATGGCATCATATTTTGTATTATAAAACATAACATCTTGTAAAGATAACGAATTATTTTTTATTAGAATTATATTATTATTATATAGTGAGGTGGGTTGTATTTTTTCTGTCATATCTATAATAATAATAATAATATATACAGAACATACTTCTAATTAAAATTTAATTATAATGTTATTATTATATACGATGCCATTTCAGACAGGACCAAATAATTGTTCTTGGATAGTTCAAGGATCAACTCGGACATGTGGAAAATCATGTCGAGAAGAATACTGCGCCCATCACAGCTACATGTTAAGAATGGGACCAGGAGGAACTAGACCGTGTTTGCGCTGCGGTAATGGAGTGCGGGGGAAGATACAAATTTGTACAGCGTGTGGCGGTAACAGATACAGAGTGATGTTACTTTATTATGATAAGAGAAACCCAAAGTATATGTCTCATAAAGAAAAACCACCAACCGCAGAGGAGTATGTGGCTCAGTACTTGTTAAAGGATGTTCATGAAGAACCACATGAAGACTCTGTTGAGGTGGCGTCTTAGAATCAGTAATATGAGGATCACAACACAGTCATGATATTGTTAATCTGAGGGTTCGTTAGCATAATGGCAATTCACCACATTCTCTATAATAATAATAATGAAATGTGGTGAATTGCCAGTCATGATATAGGTCAATCTGAGGATATTGAACCATACTCTGATGTATTATCGCATTCTCGCCCCGACAAACAATCAAATCCAGCTAGAATATTTTCACGAGGTAGACATAAAAACACAGACGTGATTTATGTTACCCAGAGATATACACAAATTCCAAAAGTAATCAGAGACAACTGCAATATTTTGGTTGTGTTCAACGGAGTTGATAATCATACGCTGCAAAATATTTATTATACTTGGTGTTCAGGCGACATGGACATGAACAAATTTAAAAATTTATTTTCAAAAGCACAAGCTGCTCCCTTTGGTTTTGTAACAATAAATTTACATGATCCAAGGTCAAGATATCGTAACGGACTTGATACAATTTTTGGATAAAAACCATAGCAGCAGAGAGCGTGAATGACATACGCGTAGTGACCAGATTGTGAAAAAATCAGAAAAAATCTGGTCAATTAGAGAAGTTTTCATTATTAAGACAAAAACTTTTTTTTCAGCCTTCGTAGGAACCCTTAATTTCAAAAAATAAGGTCTCTAAAAAGTTGTAGGGTCCACCCTCTCTGCTGCTGAAGGCCTATCAGTTACAAGTGGATTAACCACAACCTTGTCTCCAGCTAGGTCATTGCCTAGTAACAAATGAATGCCCTCAACGGGTAAAGAAGACCCTATTCCGATTGTCACAGCTCCTGAAACTAAGTCTGATGACAAATTTACAGAATGAAGAGGAAGATTAACAAAGCCGCACTCTACTCCCTGAATGAGAACACTCTCATTAGAACTTCTCAGAAAAAGGCAAACTACCTAATAATAAAAGACTCTGAGAAGCTCCTGTATCCCTTAAAATTTTGATAGGGATAGGATTGGCCAAATCACCCAAGAGTGATATAGAACCCTTCGACATGAATGGTTCATAATTCTCCATAATAAAATCAGACTGGGGTTTATTAGACCCAATAAATGTATTGCTTTCAATACATGACCATGACTTTGACCTCTTAGAAATAAGAGCTTTTGGGATAGGTCTATCTTGATTCTGATGCTTATATTTCAGTTTGAAGCAATCAGAAATAACGTGTCCTTTTTTCTTGCAATAGGTACATGTAGGAAGAGACAACGATTTTGAATCAAGCTTAATTTTTAAAAGTTGTGCCAGATTGAGTTTTAGAAGTAGTCGTGTTAGGCTGAAATACTTTTTTACCAGTAGACTGCTGAGTGGAACACTTGCCTACAACAGGAACTTTATGAGCTAAGAAATACTCGTCAGCTGCACAAGCAGCATTTTCCAAGGTTTCAATCTTATGCTCGTAAAGATACATCCTAATGTCTCTATGGACGCAGTTCCTGAACTCTTCAAGTAATATGAGTTGTCTGGGACTTTCATAATCTTTGTTAACCTTTCTAGAAGAGCACCACCTATCAAATTGTTGTGCTTTTTCCCATGCAAATTTGACATAGGTCTGGTCAGTTGATTTTCTAGAAAACCTGAATTTTTGCCGATAAGCCTCGGGGACTAACTCATAACCCTTCAAAATACAGTCCTTAACCACATTGTAGTCAGCACTCTGCTCTAGTGACAGTGAAAAATAAATATCACTAGCTCTACCTGTAAGTACACATTGTCATAATAGAGTCCAATGTTCCCTTGGCCACTTCAAATTTTCTGCTTCTTCTCTGAAAGGGGGCACTAGCTTGATATTTCTAAAAACATCAAAAGTTCTTTTTGCCAACTCTAATTCTTTCATTCTAATTTGAAATTCCCTTTCACTTTTCTTTCTTTGCATTTGCATCTAACTCTCTCTCTCTTTCTCTTTCTGAAACTGCATTTGTCATTCCTCCCTTTTTCTTCCCATTTGTATCTTTTCTATCTGAAACTGAACCTGTCTTATCTCTAATTCCAACTTTTTTAAATGGACTTCCATTTTCAAAATTTCCATACACTCCTGAGTGAAATTTTTTAAAAAGAATTCTCTACTTTTGATGATATTGTGAAAAAGCCTGTTCTTTTCACTAAAGATTTCAAACAAAATGTAAAATAGTACTTGGGATTTAAAAACTAGGGGAATTTAAATTCTGATGAAGAAGAGTATTTTCCAGGGTGAATAAATTATTTTAAGTAAGAAAAACTCAATTCGCAATGGCAGCAACTAGAATACTTTCAGCCTCAAGGTATTATTTTATGACTGACTAAATCCACTAGAAAATGTCTGTCTTAACCCGTGTTTTTAGATCACATGATGACTCACGTGACAGGCTACTTGATCATTTAATCTGAACAGCACAGTAAAATATTTGCCAAATTGCACTTAGGCCAGAATAGCTCTATCTAAGACTTTAGAACTAATACACAAGTAATTAAATTACATATACATAACAAGAACCACATTTATGTTGACAGTTGTATAATACCTTTGATGAAACTCTAAGTGCCTAATTCATTTTTTATAAGTATACATTGGAAATTTGTTTGAATATGCAATAACTACAAACCAGATAACCAAGCTGGGGGAAAGAACTTGTTTGATACGGCCTGATGGCTTTGACATTCCTGATGGCTTTGACATTCCTACACCATATCAAACTCATTCTTTCCACCTGCTTGGAACAAAACACATATTTAATTTTGTCTGTTATTTAGCTAAGTTCAGCAAAAGAGATCAATAACTAGCACCAACTACAAAACACTGAGATCTGGCAACTTGGCTGAAAATTTGTATAATTTGACCCTAACTCTAAAGTCCCTACTATCAGTATAACCAGGAACTCATGCAGCTAAAGTTGCCTCAACTAGATCAGTGAGTAACAGAGCTTGGAATTTTCATGGTAAATGTGAAAATCATTATAAATAAAATATTGAAAATAAGAATAAATTAAGAACATATTTACCATAAACATGACAAACTCAAGAAGGAGTGATAGGTGCTCTGCAGACCATGATGAAACATTTGCATTTCTTGGATGGCTTGCACTTGGGATAACTAGGAACCTTATTAATTTTGTGCACAAAATCTAGGAGGTCAAGGTCACTCTGGTAGGAAAAAGCAGTCTGATTTCCGCATAATTACATTAGTTCTAAATGATGTACCAGACCAAACTCTGTAGATTTCTCATACATGGGATAAGGAAGATGGCTAGTTCTTCAACACAGATCTGGCCCACATGGGTTTGCATTCAAAAGATCAAAGTTCAGAATTGTGTATATCATATACCATTCATGTACTCATATTTCATTTAACTCTTGATTACATACTTGTTTACATAGAATTATGAAAATTAAGGGTCAATAATCAGAAAATATGAAAGAGCAACCATCATTTGATTTCCAAAATTGGTTTCACTTCATCCAGCTGACTTATGAAAGGCAGTTCTTTGTGTTTATTTCTCCATTCATTTGAAATTATAGTTTAAGTAAAATTTAACCCATAATGACGTTTCCTGCATCAATGCAGATGGATAACTGTGACAAAAATCTGATCTCACAGAATTAACTAAAATCTTACTAAACGTTTTGTCACACCTCAATCTGGTACTCTGGAAATATGATTTTCACATTCTATTTGCAGATGCTCCTGATGTCAAAGTAACACTCACTGGGTCCAACCAACAGAATCAAACAGCTATACTCATTTGTGAGGCTCAAGGTATTCCTGCCCAGTACACCTTCTACACATGGGTCCAAATGTGGGAAGACATGGTGATTAGGACTGAGTTACAGGGAACAACCAGTGCCAGTCAAAACACTCTAACTATAGATAGATTGTCCTTGGAAAGTATGGGTACCTACATCTGCTCTGTCAACAATGGAATAACTGGGATCAATGGAAATATTAACCAATCTGGGTATGGAAGCCTAAATATTACAGGTATAAATGAGATTATATATAAGCTGTGCAAAGTAAACTATGTGATAAACTTGTGCAAGTTCAAGCTACCTGGTAAGAAGTAAACAATGACAATAATTTTTCTTGTTTGTAGAGTGACTTAATATTCTAGTTTATGGAATGACTACAGTTATTCTTGTTTGTAGAATGACTGGAATTATTATCATTTGTAGAGTGGCTAAATTTATTCTAGTCTGTAGAATGACTATAATAATTTTCACTACTTCTTTTCAGCTACTTGGATTGCTATAAAACTTGGCACATACATTTTTGATGCTAAATGAGTATTCAATATAATCCAATATGGCCACCTCAGACAAGTTCAGAATCTAGTTGTCACTTCTGGATGGAAGGTCATATTTCAGCAGACTTATTTTGATGTATTGTTACTGCTACATGAAAATGGTGTTGGTCTGATGTCCAGCATGGCTGCAATGGTAGACATCTAAAAAATCGTGTTGCTTCTTTTCCTGAATGGAAGGTTGTATTGATATGGAATTTTCACTTAAAGAATTATTATGTTACCTAGTTGGCCCTAAAACAAACAGTGCTGATCTGATATCAAATGTGGCACTCAAGCCAGTCATCTTGAAAATTCTGTTATCACTACTTCTTCAGAATGGAAATTTAAATCAACAATTTAATATCATGTCTAGTTGGTCCAACATGAAAATGTGCTGCTTATTTTTTCATTGGTCTAAGGTGCAAATATTTACAGATCACTCAGATATCTCATCTTAGTCCACATGATTTAGAGTCTCATCTCAACAATATTAGATTACCAGTAGCTTTCTGTGGGTCAGTGGTTTTACCTCGGGTCTTCCTCTACCAAATTATACTGCCTGCTATGTATAGCCTATAACATGCTAATAAACAGCATTAAGCGCAAATAAAACCAATCAAACTAGTTACACAGTATCAATACAATAAAAATGGTGCCACAATAACATTGAATATGGCTACCCTGGCAGCCATCTTGAAACTCTTGTGCCCAGCTGAATGAAACATTTTATCGGCATGGGATTTCCACTTCTGATGAAATCTGCTTGGTACTAAATGGAAATGTTGCCAATATGGTGTTCGGTATGGTTGCTGTGGCAGACACTTAGATGGGATTTCACTAAAATGTATTAATGATGTCTAGTTGGCCCTGAATGAGAATGTTTTTGGTTCTGCATCCAGTATAGCTGCTGCAAGATGGTTATTTGAAAATCTTGTTATTACTTAAAAATATCAGACATTGTTTCCAAACTCTACATTGAAAATAAGAAATGGACTTATCTTAAATTCCTGGGTATTCTTTTTGGCCAGTGGAGCATTAGTCCCTTCCAGGGACTCTTGTTATTATTGTTACTTTTGTATAAGAGGTATATAAGTTAAAAGACAAACCCTTCCATCCAAACTTAAATGTGAAATACAATGAGATAAAAGACACAAGATAAAAGTATAAATATAAAGAATTATAAAGGCTTTGGAAAGAAACCCTTCCAATTATTTATAGGTTACTGCACTTTTATGGGAAAATATGAACAAATTTTTTCTGAGTAATACTGCACAACCTTCGGAAAATGGAAAAATATTGCATGATTCTGACAGTGTAAAGTTAATGGATGAAACAAAGAGCATGTAATAAAAACATTTACAACAAGATAAATGATCAAAGGTAAAGATTTGACCATGTAAAGAAATGCTAATAATAGAATTAAAAATAATAATTATATTTAATTTCCACCCATTTCAATTTAATGTAACTATTTTATCTTAGATTTTTGTGGTAGAAATTATCTGGGATATAAAGCTAGAGACAAATAATGCACAGCTGTAGATTATAGATGGCACTATATTAAGCATTTGAATTCTCAGAATGATCATGTCAATTGGTCACCCAGAAAACAACTTACTGCTAGCGAGCTAATAACTTTCATCAAATCCTATTTTTGATGTTTTTAATAATAGAGCCCTTGCTAGACTTGTATCTATTTATAGTCTAGACTTGTAGCTATTTATACTCTAGACTTGTAGCTATTTATAGTCTGTTCATTTTGCATAGTTTAAGCCATTTGTTATCCTTGATACTTTTTCTTCTCTGTGCCAAACTTTTTAATATTTATTGTTTCATATGTATCATATTCATGTGTTTGTCTCTTTGTATGTATGTCATCGTCCCCTGATTTGGACCTTGCTTTAGGTTAAAATATAAAACTTTATTTTCACCATGCCTATTTTAACTTTTTGATATTTGCTTTCAGGAATGCCAAACATACTGGATGAAAATGCTATGTTCTTTGGAGAAATTGGTATGCTTGTCAACATATCCATCCCATTCTGTGGCAATCCAGTTATAGAGAGCTTTGTCATTCAGAGAAATGGAACAGAAATAATTAACAACACCAGAACCATGACTCTTCTCGCTTGGGATTTAGTAAATTATACATTCTATGGCAGCATGGTTAAATTGAAAGCTCAAAAGGCACATCTTATCATCCAGAACTTGACAGAGGGAGATTTTGACAGCTACACATTGGTGCTGATGAACAGTATAGGCAAAACTGTCTTTAGATTCCAGCTTGTTGCATTTGGTAAGAAAACTATATAGCCTTTAGAGACACTATTACAGGTCCAATAAGGACTTGGTAAGATAATGTGTATTGCCTTTACAAACACTACTACAGGTCAATATAGACATGGTAAAAAAATGTATATTGCTTTTACAAACACTATCACAGGTCAATATGGACTTTGTAAGAAAATGTATAATGTGCTTACAAACACTATTACAGGTTGTTACGTGTCTAGGCTCTTACAGAAAGTGACAAGAAAGAGTGAAGACAACAAACTTTGTAAAATTTAACAAATAATTTATTTCCCTAGAAAACCAAGGTAAAAATGAGAAAAAGAACTTACGGTTTTACGAATCAAATCCAAAAAAATCCAAGAATTAAAAAATAGAAGTCCTGTTATTAAAAAAGTCCTAAATGAATCTGAGTTTGAGTCCTGATGACATACAAAATGGAGGGCAATGACGTCTGCTGTAACCTTCAAAGTATAGATGTGTCAACAGTTCCTTGTTGAATCACAGAAAATAATACTCCAATTTTGAATTCTGCATAAATTTCAATAAATGTCTTCATGCAAGAATTTTGTAGGAGCACTTACATATTTCCAGGGAAAAGAATCACTAATTCCATAAAATAAAATTTCAGCTCAACCTGGTCACAACCAAACACCTTTAAGTGTCAATGATTTAGAGCTCAAATGCCCAAATTCTATCCAGAAAACAGTTATACACTAATTTAAGAAGTAAAACAGATTCCCATACACATTGTCACCCTTCCAGAACAAAATAGTAGCTTTTTACATGCCTAACATCTCATACTGCCAGTATGGCCTTAACTGAAGTCAATGGTTCTTACTCTAGAAAAGAATTTTAAAATTTTTTTAAAAAGTTGTTTACTAGAACTGCCACTGTTTCTGAATCAAGGTCAGTTACTAGATACAGTGTTTCATTTATTATAGCAGTCAGGTCAAACAGAACTGAAATGAATTTCTGGAAAAATGTCAAATCCAGTAAACAAAGTTACATTATAAATAGCATATAATGAAATAAAAAAATTTAAAATTAACAAACAAATAATTAAATTACATATACATAACAAGGTCAATATGGACTTGGTAAGGAAATGTAGAATGTGCTTACAAACACTATTACAGGTCAAATATGGAGAACATCTTCAATGCACAAATTAAAATTCTGCTCTTCCAGTACAATTCACTTCTGAAATTAAACATGAAAGTTAGGGAAAAGTGAATTGAATGCAACATACAGAACCTTCCAGCCTAAATTATGGTACAGCATTTACTCTAGAAATCAATGCTGAAACAGTTTTTCATCATCCAGCAAAAGTTATAGTTGATTGTACAACATTGAGCACTAAACTGTAAATTTTGTATTTTTCATTACAAAATGGCCATGATATAAGGTAAAAAAGTTTGCTAGGAGACACAAATAGCTCTTGTAACTTTTACATTTGGAATATTTGCATAGATGATTTTGATATTTAGTTACTTCATTTATTTATCTAAAACTATATTCATATATATGAATAATGTTGTTTGGTGAAAACTAGGTATCAGTATACATTTTACCTTTGTCAATCTCTGTATCAAAATAATCATTGATCACTTTTTCTAATGGTTACATTTTTAGCTGTAGACTACATTGATGTTCTCTAAAATGTAGCTGTAGACTACATTAATATTCTTCGGAAAATAGTTGTCGACTAGGTTAATATTCTATAGAGAATAGTTTTAGATTACATTAATATTCTTTAGAAAACCATTACACTCATACTTGCTGTTTGTCAGCTTTAATGTTAACATGAATTTATCAAAACAAATTGGTATTCTTATTGTGCCTTAAGTTGAGCAGATGGTAAGTTTTCTGGTCCATGCTGTGAGTAACCATCCTTTTTTAGAATTTCTTATCATCTAACATAGGGATATTGTTCAGGTCATTAGCTATCCATTTGCCAGTAAACAGGGGTGATTGCAACTCTTTTGCACCTCACTTGAATATATATATATATATATATATATATATATATATATATATATATATATATATAGTATGTATGCTGTATTATAGATATACCATGAGGTATATCAATTTTCATTAATAGCAAACGATGCTTGCTGAGTTTCCTTTAATGAAAAATTTATACAAGTGGTATGATACAGCTTACATACTATACATGTATTTTATATATGTCACATACAAATAAAAATACTGGCATTTCCAGCTGTGTATTGATGGAATGATTGAACTCTGCACAGCTCTGTCTAGTGTGTTTGTTGCAAAATGTAGTTCTTAACCTTATGTGAATAATTACAATCTCCATTGCTAATTGACAAGTTGTTTCTTTCAGTTTTTGAACTTCAATTTTCATACATATTGATTAAATAAATGTAAGACACACTCATGATTTAACAAGAAAGATGGTTTAAATGAAAGAAAGTAGAGTACTACAAATAAAGCATGGTTAACGGCTGAACATGGAATGCAGTGGTTTTTACATACCGGCTAGCACATTGAAATGAGTTGAAAATATAAACTAAGTGAAATGAGGAACCAGCAAGAAGTAATTCAAACATTTAGTTGCATTTACAGTTCATCTGAGTCTTTATAATTATGACCTAATTAACATTGTTACCAACCTTACAATTGTATTTATCATCTATTTCTAACTTTCCCCTTCTTGCTTTTGGGTGACTACATTTTTCCATCATTCATAGGTCCAGAGACATTGTTGCAGAGAAAGAGAGAGGGAGGGAGGGAGGGAGAGAGAGAGAGAGAGATGTGTTGTGGTTGGGGAGATATACCATAAAGGCATTTATTCATTGCCCATCCCTGTTTCTGTATTGGTCAGTTAGTCTGCCATCTCACCAACTAACACAGTCAGAGAGAAAGGTTGAGAGAGGATAGATTGGCCTTCAGACATTTTAATTTTAAATAATGTTATTTTGGCCTACATTAAAAGGTTTTAAAAAATATGAAGAAAGAAATGAAAGCAAAACAAACAAAGAAAATGGATTACAGTTTGTGTATTCCTCCTCACAAATAAATGTACCGTACAAGTCATGACATGCTATTACAACTTTATATAACTGATAATGTGAACGCTATATTAAAATCCTATAGAATGTGTACACCTAACCGTAATTAAGACCCAGGTTCTTGTGGGTTACTTGGTGCAAGTTCAGTTTCGTTTTCTCTCACTTAATATACTTCTTTGTAATCTCTCCCAAAGAGAGAGAGATCAAGGGTAAAGCAGTGAGATTTTGACAAAATTCTGTACCAGGTGTAATTCATTTACAGGATAGGACTATTAATATTTTTGTCATTATTTTATTATAATGCTAATGATTAAACAGTGGAAATTCATCACAGATTTTGAGAAAATAGAAGATAGCCTACTGTTGATATAAAACCTAATATTGAAGGCCATGTTATTTTTAGTATATATATATATATATATAACTTTTAGGGATAAATAGAGATAAACAGTTTTATTAATATTTTTATTATGTATAAGCATATTTAAAGAACAAACAAACAATAAAAATAAAAAAAAGTTGATGAATGTTCACTAGTTTATCAGAATTCAATTATATAATAAAAAATTATTAAAAGACTAGTTAAGTTATTCAGTAAATTGAAATAATCTAAAAATATTCTTAACTAATTGTAAACAGGGAACATAATTCAAAAAAAAAAATATCTGAACATATGAACCAACATAGATCAGACATAAAAAATTATATCGATCAATCATTTTCATCTCATGTTGCTGCACATTTTAACAAGAGTTCCCATACTTTGCAAGATTTCTCCTTTCAATCTATTGTTATAGTCGATTCTGAGATGGAACGTCTGCTAAAGGAAACTTATTGGATTCACCGTCTTAATACGGTATATCCAAAAGGTCTAAATTCCAAAACACTATACGACATTCATTAATCAAATTTTTTTTTTTTTTTGTTTTGAATTATGTCCCCTGTTTACAATTAGTTAAGAATATTTTTATATTATTTCAATTTACTGAATAACTTAACTAGTGTAAGTATAAACTAATATCATAAAAATAAGTTTAGTAATTCTTTAAAAATGAAAGGGCATTTTAAATTAATTCTGAATATATTATGATCAATTATTTATTAAATACTTATTTATTTTATGATTATAAGTATTATGCACACCATAATGTTTTAATAACTTTTTATTATATAATTGAATTCTGATAAACTGTGAACATTCGGCAACTTTTTTTTTTTTTTTGTTCTTCAAATATGCTTATACATAATAAAATATTAATAAAACTGTTTATCTCTATTTATCCCTAAAAGTTTTTGAGATTCTGTTCAATAGAGATATATGTATCTTTACGATCCAGTTTTATGTATTAAAATATTAATCTGTGCTGTATATGCATATTTCCATGTCAACTATTCCTTAAGAATAAGACAGGTTAAAAATGTAAGTGTAACGTCATCTTGTTTATTTCATATTGTTCATATTATTGATCACTTAGAAACAGAATATATTTAATGACGTAAGCAATGATATTGAATACAGTTTGAATTCAGTCTGATGAAGCAATAAAGTGAAACCGGTCACACATTCTACATGTTGGTGTTGTTTATTTTATAATTTATATATATATATTTTAAAAATAACATGGCTTTTAAAGTATTGGTATAGAGCAGTTTGATATACCAATGCAGTTGGTATATGAAGTTGTGATACACCCTTGGCACATTAATATGCATATTTAAATAATGTTTCATATATATATTCCAATTACAGCCTATTTAAAGTGACTATTTTAACATGTTTCACATGGAATCAACCTTATATATATATATATATATATATATATATATATATATATATTTGTTAATGTAACAGAAGATCAGAATATTACAAAAATATTGTAAAGAAATGATGTATTCACCTGAAGAGCATCCATAAAGATGATGCAAAACCACTCAAAGGAAAAAAGCATGGATATTTATTTGATCTTCTGTTACATTAACTAATTTTTCTATGTATTATCTGACATGCAGACAGATTCATTGTTTCATATATATATATATATATATATATATATATATATTCACTAATATTTTACTTATAGGCATGCACCAACAGTATTTCATTTTAATACAAATGCAAACTATAAGGAACTTGTAAGTTTCCAGTTGGTCAAATGTAAGTTGAGTGCAGCCTATATACATGTAGTTAGACTATATGCATGTAGTTAGACTCTATGCATATAGTTAGACTATATACATGAAGTTAGACTATATACATGTGGTTAGACTATGATATTTTTGTAATTGTCATTATTTTGCTTCATGTATTAACATGAACAGTATGATTCATATAACATGTGCCTATGTAGATACTCTACATGTCATCAGGTCTATGTTAATTTTTTTTTTCTCATTTTTTGAAAATTTCTTTTAAACAGGCCCTCCTCTTGCTGTATATCAGTTTTACTTCAACAGATTTATAGACAACCAGATCGAACTGCATTTTGATCCTGGTTTCAATGGAGGACTGTCTCAGACATTTGTCATTGAGGAGTTGGCAGCTGACTCCAATAGTATCTGGCAAAATACTAGTGTTACAAACCTGCAGGAAACGGAATGGCAAAACCAATTCAAAAATGGAACTTTCTTTGTCAACATTACCAAGCCAGTAATCCCAGGAATTTGCCAATATAGAATGTATTCATGGAATATTAAAGGCAAAAGTGAATTTTCAAAGAGAATCACAGTGACTGTTCCAGAAGGTAGGAGTACTATGAAAGTTATGTACACACTGTCATATTTTTAAATATATTTTTTTCTGTTACTAAACAATCTATGTTCTGTTTGTATATTCACTGTATTTTCAGTTTATTCACACTTCCTATCCCATAATCAGAGTTGTGTCTTTATTGCAATTTCGAGTATTTCTGAATTTGCCCTGTCAAACAAATGGAATATTTAGAAGCTGCCACTCATTTCAGAAGAAACCCTCCATCAAAATAAACATTATTACTAGTTACCTAAGATGCTTCACACACACAGCCACCAATTTCATCTAAATTCAAGGCTACCTTGATAAAATAATGAGAAAGACCTTTCATGCTAAGTATGAGAAGGACCAGGGACTTGTATACAACACAGTGCATTGTACAGTTAGAATTGTATACAGCACGGTGCATTGTACAGTTAGATACAACACAGTGCATTGTACAGTTAGAATTGTATACAACACAGTACATTGTACAGTTAGATACAACACAGTGCATTGTACAGTTAGAATTATATACAACACAGTGCATTGTACAGTTAGAATTGTATATAATACAGTACATTGTACACTTAGAATTGCATTTTTTCATCTTGTGCATTCTGACCAGTTAACAGTATTCTTGCTGTCTGAAAGATGTGAAAATTCAGCACTGTGATTTCTTGTAAAGAATTAGAAAAGACAATATATGATGATTACTGTATTGCCAGGGGTCACCTATTCTATAATGGGTCTGAACATTCCATTATGTCAGTTTATTTTAAATACTTACTAAGGCAATTAAATTTTTGATAATCACTTTAATCTAAAATTTAATTAAATTAATATATGTCTCACATTTACATACATCATCAGGTCAGCATTTTAGCATCAAGTCATCAGGTTGTAATGGTCTGATGTTAGCAGATTGGTCAGCATTTTAGTATGACCTCAAACAGGTGTCAGAACTATGCAGGTAGAAACTATTGAGTGACAAGCTAGCAAGCAACTAATTAACTTCATATGAAAAACAAGATGATAGGATTGAAAAATAAATTAAAAAAGAAAACAATGAATGGTAAAAATGTGCTAGTACAATGGAAGGGATACAATGATTCAGTTTGCAGCCTAATGAAAATTATGTCAGTAAAATAAATGGAAGACATCAAACACCAAAAGTCAAAGAGCCATCTCAAAATAATATCAAACAAATTAGTATGAAGAACATTTATTGTGATTTCTTGCATGAAAGTTAAAGTTCTCCACTTAATCTGCTGACTTTAATAAGATAAATTAATGAAAGTTCCATTATATAATAGATATATATAATAGTTTTGGATATTTCTTGATAAACTTGGAAAAGAATATTGTATATATTTTGGAGGAAAATAGGTTCCATATTTTAACATTTTGTTACTGTGAAACACTTCATTTATGAGAGTTTCAAATTCATAGTTTGGTTAAAATTCTTGGGTACTTAATTTTGGGGATCATTTTAAACAATGCAAAGATGATATTTGGCTTTTTTTGATGATTATTTCGATATTCATATCCATGCAATTTGCAAGCAAATATATGTAATCCATACTGCAGTTTTTCAGTGGATTAATAAACTTATTCATTGCTCACCTCTGGCGTAAATGTGGACATCTTACAGAAAATGTAAACTTTTTCCACACATGTCTGAGTTAACACATTTAATACCACTATTGCAATCTTAAGTGATAGGTTTTTGTGCATTCTTAAAGACTGCTATCAAAGCATAATGTTTTCAACAATTAGGGATTTGGTGCCATAAAAATGCCAATGATTGTAAACTTCTTTAATTCAAAACAATCCTTCCAAAATCATCCCATGGAAACCCCTTGTTGATGCATGACCTTGACCTTGTAGTCGAAGATTGTAACCATAAAGTTATGATGAATACTGTGTTATGAATGCTCATTTTCTGATGGCTGGTGCTAAAGGACCCAAAAACATTTAAACCCTTAAGCCAGTTCACCCAGGCTGATTCCAATGGTAGGATTTGAATGCACACCCTTATGGTATCCTTAAGCCAGTTCATACTAAGTAGCTTATCTACATGCATGACAAAGTAGAACTTTGGAGAAACTTGATTAAAATGGGCTTTGCAAAAGCTGGACTTATCTGCTTATTGTTTATTTTACAGTTGAGATGTGTAAACATATATACATATATAGGAATAATATGTACTTTGGAAAATAAAGAAAGCCACAGACAGTGAGTAAATCTGTATATGCTCCAATCTGGCAGTGCCATTACAACCTTATTTATGGGAGGTCGTGGGTTCGATCCTCAGCCGAGTCGTACCAAAGACTTACAAATATGGTACTAACAGCTGCCTCACTTGGCGCTCAGCATTAAGAGGTTAGTGTTAGAACCTGGTCAGCCTGGTGTCAGGATAATGTGACTGGGTGGGACATCACGCTGCATGTCTGTGGCATGATGCCTCAGTGCTAGACATCATTATAAACTGCCACACTGCAGACATCGTAGTGATATGACTGAAAATTTTTTAAAAGTTACGTTAAAAATCCAAATCACATTATTTACACTAGTTTTCATGAGCATAATATTCTTATTTTGAATTTGTAAAAATTGTTTTCTTGTCCTTTATGTACTTATAATAATGTATATTTTAGTCCCAGCATTATAGCTAGCCACTGTATTAAAACAAAGAAAGGAGCAGGTGATGCCTTTCCATTTTATATGATGGGGGGGGGGCAGAGGTGAATCTTGGCTTCAGGTTGATTGATATTTTGTTGTGTCTTAAAAGTTGTGGCCTAGCTAACCAACAAAATTTGGAACCCAGTGAATATAGTGTTTCACAGTATTTTAAGGAGGCTGATCTGGCAAAAGGAAATGTTCATTTGTTGTTTATGACACTGCAACACAAGCTGGCTATTTAGTGCAACTGGAGTAGTGTCTTTCCCAAGGGTACACTATGGTAGCTGACCCAGGCTGATCCCAATGGAAGGATATGAACCCACACCCTTATGGTTGTAATGCTAGCATGCTAACCACTGAGTCACCATGGTTTCCACATATATAAATAATTGATCATTTAGAAGCTTTGTATAGTATGTATTGAACAATGAGTTTGGTGACAGATAAGAATATCTGATTCATATGGAACAAAAATTATGCAAAATTATGTGAATTTTACAAGTTACATTTGTGGTCCAAATAAGAATATTGACCAAATTAAATGTTTAAATACAGTGCATAAAAGTGTAAAACTTGTGCAAATAGTATTACATTGGACTGGTATTATAATGGACAAAATGGCAAAATCAAAGAATACAACCAAAAAGTAATTACTTGTGAATGTAGAAAACTTTATTAATAGGAGTATTATTTAATTATAAAATATTTAATTTTAAAAACAAAGTTTAAATTAAAAACAAATAGTACTAAAATAAATGGCGAGCAATTTACTTGATATGACATTAAAAAAATGAGAGAAAAGTGAATTAAATTTTCTTCTTATTCCTCTTCTGCCAGGGAGAGTAATCAACATAATTGTTACTCAAACTAAAAGTAAAATCACAGGAAGAAGGCTCCAAACACCCATTTATCAAATGGCCAAATAATTTTAGATTTATAACCAATTATGAAATATTCTTTTATGTACCAATATGACCCCTTATATACTTACACTTTCAGCAAGAACATGTCTGTGCACTATTGGATGAACTCTATATCATGAATTATGACTTACTGCTGTTTATATTTTAGTACCAAAGGTATATAACAGTCCTCAATCATCAGTGGCTGGGATAGCTGGGGGCATCAGTGCTGGAATTGTCATCATTTTAGGTGTGGTAATAGGCATATTCCTTTGGAGAAGAAAAGTACATACGAATAAAAATGAACATGGTAAGAAATGGTATAAAGAAAACAGATACAAACTATATCATTTATTTTTTAGTAATCCTTTTTAGCTTTTGAAATTGAGTTATGTTCAAAGCTTTCAGCTCAGTTGAAACATAACAATCAGTTATTATCTATTCCAGTCTGCTTTTCCTTTGTTTTCAAACTGAGAGTTGATTTATGTAGAGCAAGGTGAACAGCTTTTCTTTACAAAAACTTATTATTACTTATGTATTTATTTATGTAATATTGTATGGCCTATACACATATTATTATAAGAACTGATAGCGTCTGTTACAGTCAAATGTATCTTGCACAGGTCTTATAAAAATTTATAGTGTCTGTTACAGTCAAATGTACCTTCCACAAGTCTTACTAAATATGATAGCATGACTTGCATAGTTCCAAATGCTGATACAAATCATCTTTGGTAGATGTAATTGTTAATGCACATTGCTCATTGTATGTAAATATGTCTTTCATTCTGTCCTTAACTATTTGCCTTTTAGTTGTAACTTCCTTAGATTAATAAAGTGTATGGAACTATCTAATTGACATAGCTTAATGTCAAAAATGTAAAATAATTTTAAACAAGCTTCCTATTGACACATTGAAAACACGTCTATTTTATAATTAATATAACTTTTCATGGGCATGCATTCAAATCACAGATGAATGTACTCTTCAGTGAAGCTAACATACATATAATATACAGTAAAATAATAGATAAAACCCCTTTCCACCTTTGTCAAAGTTTAAAAAGGGGTATAACAACTTTTGTTTGTCATTATACCTGAAAGTATTCTTCATTTCAATTACAGACAAAGACATCAAAAAGGAACATGCAGTAAGGTAAGGCCAGTGTTATTCTAACTTTTCATTATTTTATTGAGCGTGCTGAAAATTTCAAAATTGACATAGTAGGTGTGATATGCAAATGGTCCTTCCTCAGAGATAAAAAAAATCTAGTGAAAATTTTAAATTTCCTAAAAAATTATAATTATATGCAATTAAGGTATTAATTGCTTTAAGTACAATATTCTGTAAACATATTGAATATTTTATTTCTGTAGAACTATAATTTTCACTGAACCAAAATGGTAAAATTGACTATGAAATTGCCTAAGTTGAATGAATTTTGAGTAAAGGGCATTACTTAAAACTGAATGATAAAATATCTGTTCAAGAGATGCTCATTCTAATGTTTAAAAGGATTAAGGTTTTATTTCTTCCCTTCATTAGTTACTCGAACTGTGTTAGAAAGCAGGAAGAATCATGAAACAAATATTTTATTTTAATATCAATGGTAAACATTCTAGATTGTGTTAAGGATTTGTCATCTATGTCAGTCATAATGACAGATATGGAAGGATGAAAAGACCATTGACAAAACAAACATAGCATTAGATGAGTCAATTATAGAAGATGCACACATTAATTAAAGTCCTCAGCTGTAAAACTGATGAATACTGGATATGGTATAGTCTTTTATGAAAGATGAAATACAAATGATTGGAGATGTAGATATGATCAAATATTAGCAGCTGTGATATTGCTTCAGTGCTCCAACCTTACTAGACTATAAAGAAATTAAATTGGATAGAACAATTGTTTATTAATCTACGCTATGTTCATGACATGCATAAAATGGCTCTGAGTTTCATTTCTAAAGCATGGTTTAGTTAATTTCTGTACATAGGGTCCATGAACTTTTATGTCAGATATAGATCAGATTGTTTGCTTTTATTGCTCCAAAGGTAAACTATTACTTAGCTGATTTTGATGCAAACTGCAACAACATAGTTTACTTTTACTACACTATGATTAACTTCCTGTACCCTTTCAGATAATGTTAATATTGCAAAAATAAGCATTAAAATAAATAAAGAATTGAATATTAGCAATATAGTACCTGTCAATATTGTTTACCTTACCTACAACAGACAAACCATGTGATCTGCACCATCTTCCTGTTGTAGATATTATTATAAATATGTGCATAAAACCATGCACATTAGCACATCCTTATTTTTTTCCGCATGACATCTTAAATCAGATGTGGAAAAATTTCTGCTTTAACCAAAAGCATATAGTGTTGTTTATACTGTACATGGACTTGATATTCATATTTCTTCTTGAAATACATTACCCAATCATAATAGCTTAGGAGAACTACTACTACCTCACAAATCCAGCCCTCGCAGGTAAATGTTTTAGCTAAAGGGAGCTATGCCTATGTGGCAATCAGGCAGAGTGATCTCCCACTAAGTATAAGACTTGGCGGCAAAACCTAAGAATACCTCAGTTACTAATTCTGCTCATGCCAACATGCATGCTCTCATCACGAGAGACCTCCCAAAAGGCAGAATCTAAGTGGAAGATATACCATTACGAGTTGGAGGAGTTTTTTCACTTCTAAGGAAAGTATACTCAATCTATAATTCCAACATTTTCTCTTCCTATCGTGACAGGGCTCTGCCTTTAAAAGTTGCTAACAATTTGTCTTCATCACACATTTAGTTACTTGCACAGGGAGCCTAAGTGACTTCACATTTAGCTTGGGTTATAATTATTTTGTATGTTCAAATCTCTGACACTTATAAAAAATCCAAATATATGTGAAATTCCATTGCAAGTGGATACATATCAGGGAGTCTCTATTCCAAGGCATTCATATCATCCAGGCACCAACTTCAGTGTTTTTGCTTGTATAAGAATCCCTGTGCCTTTTTCCCTGCAAATATTGCCTCATAATGGATATTGTCACATCTATTTTGTACATCGTTACAAAGGCACCACATTTCCCTATCATGTGAAAGTATTTTACGTGTAATGGAGACACTTGTGTACATTTTTATATTGCTTCTACTCTGGTTGAACGAGTACAGGTCAGAGTTCCTTACATGATTTTTTCAGTTGCATCCAGCTTCTGCATGTTTCTGTAGGTGACACTGGAGCCATGTTTATCTGCATAAACCTTCCATGATATTGAATGAGTACTTAGTCATTCACATGGGTAGCCTATGCAACTTCACAAGGTATGTTAGGGTTTAGTTATTTATCTGTGTGCATGTCTTTATTGTCTTAAGAAACTCCTTATACATGTATAATTAGGTCATTTCTGGTACAGACAGGTGAGTTTAATTGACCACAGCATCCATAGCCTTGGAATGGCATGCTTCAGTGATTCTACTTCTACATGCCATCCTTGACCCTACCTACAGGTAGCATTGTAACTGATATCATCTGCTATCACTTTTTTCCAGGTTACCATCATTTGGTATAGCTCTGTGCCTGCGCTGTATTCACACATCACATGTGCAGGCCCACAGGTTTATGACTTCTTCCCCTTACCTTTGGTATTGTTATTATATTTTACCTGTATGCTTCATTGCTTTATTAGTTTGTTATCAATTTCTGGGTCAAATTTTAAAGATATATCTCTGCATGGACATTGCGTTCTAAAGACAGGTGCAGGGCTACAGTTTTATGTGCTTTGCTTTGTTTTGTCTCACAGATTAGAACAATGGGCAAAAGCACAAACAATACACAGCTACAGACAAAGTTGTCACCAGTCTGCATGTTCAAATTTCCTTAGTGTGAACTCTATGCAGACAATGGAGATAAATCAACTTACCCTTTCACCACAGACATTGACATGTTCAGTAACAGCTCTGGCACGTAAGTCATCACCACAAGACTCAGCATGTTTGATAGCTCCCTCAACATTGCCTCCTCAGGGTTCACCTTGATTCCTATTGCGGAATAGTGATGGACAGAACTAACAAACAGCCAAGTTCCCTCTCATTCAAGAGACATACAGACAGGTTACATGGATCGAACATCCCATAACCAGTCCCAGCTGATGATCCTAACAATATCCTCCCCACATGGATGGCCCATTTCTATTGTGACCATCCTAGTAGGCCATACACTAGGGATCACGAAGGGCCAAACATCAATGTTGCGGGCTGAATCACTGAGAGTCAAGCTTCCAATACGCGAAACCCGACCTTTTGCAGACATGTGCAGGGACCAGTCTAACCCTCATACCAACCTCAAGACACTCATTTTACATGAAGCTACAAATAGTTTTCCACATCTCAACAATGTTGCTTTGCAATTTCTCTACATTATGTCATAAGAGATTCTTTACTCAGCAACTGTCTTGAAGTCACGGCTTCTAATTCAGTGCATTGTGCATGTTTAGTGAGCAACTGATCTCATCACTCTTCACCAGCTGCATCACAAGCATTTCGGGGGACCTTAGCCTCACCTCATGCAACCAAGATGATGTTGTTTGTTTGCCAGTATACTTACACTCCACTCTGTCTGATGACACAGGAAGATTCAGCCTTCAGAGCCTCCTTTTTTCAAATATTTTCCACTTTTGAGTTTTGTCTTCCTCTTCTGACTACATAACAACCTAGACCAGTGCTCCAGCATCTGTTGATTTTATAATGGAATGGAAGAGTATGACTTCAATTACATCAATACACAGTCAGGAAGAGTTACAGACATCCTGACCTACCTTCATAATCAGTTTGCGGCAGTTCTACCTTTGCCCCACACCAGTCTTTCATTCAAAAACCCTAGCAGCTGACAGTGATATCACTGCTTTGGGGATGTCAAAGCCACACTCCATACTTATTAACTGGGCCTTGATGACACTCAGCAGTTAGTGCGCAACATCGATGCATGGCTATCTTCCAATAGACTGAACATAGATTATCTTCTTCCACTCCAAATACTTCAAGGCATGCATGGGAGTTGGTCTCAAGAATAGCCTAAGTACTGAATGGAGCTGCTCAACACACTTTGGCCAATGCCACATCTGCAGCTGCAAATTTACAATTGGCAGAACACAACTCAGTGCTCTCTATCTTCACTTTCCCGAAGGATTACTATACAGCCAAGCCAATAGCACAACCTTTGTCTTCTGACCTTCTGTTAAACATTCAGATTGATGAAGCCAGCAAAACAGGTCATCAGGGAGACATAATTCCCCCCCCCCCCCCCCAACCAGAACATCAATATAGGGATATTTTGGGAAATGAACAAAAAGACCCAAGGGCCACTCATAGGACACAAACCTCTGACAATAGTCCCATTCAAGTTCCACCCAGCAAAAGCCATAGTTTTCATGTACCAAAGCCCATATAGCACTGAGAAGGTCCTATCATTTGTTCTAGACTTTTCTTGGTCCCCAAGGCAAATGGCACTCTGTGTCTAATCATTGGCATAAGCACCCTCAATCAATTCATCCAAGCCCCTTGGTTTCCCAATGGAAACACCAAAGCACATTTTTAATGCCATCCATGAGGGAGACTGCATCATCTGTGTGGACTTAAACAGTAGATTCCTTCATGTCTGAATTCATAAGGTTTCCAGGACATTCCTGTGATTTGCCAACAATATTTTATACCAATTCAGAGCAATCCCATTATGACTCAATATCAGCCCCTGGGTCTTCACTTGTCTGATGCATCAAGTAATGGCACATGTCCAGACCGTTTCTATGGCGGCAGATCAAGTTACCTGGATGACCTCCTGCAGTAATGTCAGTGAGTTAGATCTAACAAGACATGATAACCCTAGTAACCAGTCTGGACTTTTTATCGACAAGGAAAAATCTGACCTTGTACCATTTCAACAATTTGTTCACCTAGGTATGGAGTTCAATACACAGACAACATATTTTGTCTACCCCGGGATCAAGCATTTAAATCCCAACCATGGTAGCATCTTACTTTCGACGAAAATTCTTTCTACACTGGAATTCCTTCACCAACTAGGTTTGCTCAATGCAGCAGCAGACTTCATGGTCCTAGGTCTCCTTCCTTAGATGCACCCAAGGCAAATGTTCTGCACAGAGTTCTAAAGGTTGCCCACTGGACCATCCTCTCACCATCTGCACCCAACTGAGGCACCATCTACAGAATTGAGGCAACCTAACTTGACTCACAGCAGGTATACATCAACAAGCAAAACCACCTGACATTGCAGTCAGTTC
Source organism: Megalonaias nervosa (assembly GCA_016617855.1). NCBI lineage: Eukaryota > Metazoa > Mollusca > Bivalvia > Unionida > Unionidae > Megalonaias > Megalonaias nervosa. The sequence continues at coordinate 12,762 of JAECUM010039817.1, read as the reverse complement.
CAATGCAAGTATGGAAGGCTAGGAAGCCCACCTACTACCACCCTTTTTGAAAGCAAGTGGGGCATGTTCTTTCTAGAAATGATGTCTTCATATCAATAAATTCTGGATATGACAGCATTGTAAAAGCCTTTACTGGTGGCAGGAATATTTGCTTGGCAAGGGGGTTCTCATTCTGCCCAACAACTTTACATTGGTGAATTATTTCAAACAACAAGGAGGAACTATATCCCAAGACCTTTGCAACATGATGTGGGACTTTCTGAAGTGGTGTTGTCAACAGCAAATCTGTGTACAAGTGCACCATATCCAAGGACTCTAATGTACTAGCCAAAACTTTTTGGTTGAACAATCAACTAATACAGACAGAATGGTCTCTTTATCCCTCAGTTTTCATTAAGATATATGTCCAGTGGGACTGACCATTTGTGAACCTGTTTGCAGCAAGGTGGAATACCAACTCCCATCCTTTGTATCTCCAGTCCCAGACTCAAATCCTGGGCAGTGGACACTCTTTCAGTAGATTGGTAATAACAGCCTGGATACATATGCATACACTCCGACACCTCTGATTCCAAAAGTGATGCAAAAAAACGAGAATCAAAGTGTTGCCTTATCCTCATTGTGCTACTCGGATGGGAGAAGTGGATCATTGTCCTCATCAATCTGGCAACAGGAACTCCTTGCAGTGGGAACTCCTTGGAGACTTCGGATTTTCCATCATCAACTCAAACACCCGCGATGACAGTTGTTTTATTGCTACTCAGAGCTACAGAACTTGCAAGTTTGGATGATATGAAACAGGCCCTCATAAATAAACAATTCTCACAACCAGTTGTCTAGAGAATTGTTCTAGCAATAAGGTTCTTCACTCTGAAAGCACAGAAGTCAAATGGCACATTTTCACCATTGGTGCACAAATGAATACATCATACCTCTCAAGGCATCTATACCACAAATAGCTAACTTCCTCTGGCTCCTCGTGGAGATAAAGTTCATGTGGGTACGATAAAAGGTTACTGCTCCACAATTGCTGACACCTTTTGTCATTACAGAAGAAGGATATCAGACAAAACAAGGACTTATCTGACCTACTCTCCTCTTGTGAGTATACACGACCATAAACGTTAATGTTATGCCCAGTGTGGAACCTAACTTGGGTATTAACTGACTGAAGAGGACATATTTGAACCACTTTCAAGGGCATCTCTGGCACACCTTTCATACAGTACCTGCTTCCTGGTGTTGTAGTGACTGCTTCAGAATTAGTGAAATACATGTCCTATCAGCAGACCTGAATTACACTCAGTTCCGACAAGACAGGTCAGCCTTACTTATGATGGGAGTCTCTTTCATCACCAGTAACTGGCTTCCTTCTTTGGTTAACCAGACTTTCATCAGGAAACCTCTGTCTAGTCTGGTCACATCAAGTGAAGGCCACCTACAGGACCCAGTTTTGTTGTTCAAGTGGTACCTTAATAGAACAGAGCCTCTTTGTCAAGGGAGATCATGCATTTCTCTCTTTCTCAACAAAGGACAGAAGGATCTATCAAAACCATCTCATCCTAGATTAAGTGAGTTATTCGCTCGACATATAGCAAAATAACCCCAGCTCAAATAAATTTATTATGCATTTCTGCTCACAAGGTTAGAGTAGTTGCCACCAGCCTAGTATTTGACTGGAACTGTCTGCTAATTAATATTATTCTGGCTGTGGGATGGAGAATGGGGTCCACATTCTCTTGCTTTAATCTCCAAGAGCTGTCATACCGGAGGGCCCAGTTTGATCTAGTAGAACCTATATCATCAGCTCAACAGGTTGATTGACAGCTTTTTAAGACATGGTTTCACGATTTTCCTCTGGATTTTTTGTGGGGGAAAATGTTTTCACTATTTGAAGCCGCACCCCGACAGATGGAGTCCCCTCCAGTCAGACTACTAGAAGCTATCTCAAATACCTTAAGGACCAGAGATGTTATCTCTGGATTAATGGGATGTACCTTCCTCCACCTCTTACCTATTCTCCTAAGGTATTAGGATTGGGTAACGTATTTAAAGAAGAAACAAGAAGCTTGGGTGACACATTTACTATGACATTACCTTGAATTCAGGTCACGTAGGCCATGGTTTGCACAAATGGTTTTAACATAAACAGTTTAGTGTGAAAGTGCAGCATTGGAATATAGAACATAAAAATACTTCCTTTTTTACCTTAAATAACTACCTGCCACAAAGTTTATGAACAAAATTCAGAATCAAGTACACAACTACTAGATTACTTATGTATGAAAGTTGCATGCTCAAAAATAGATGATTGTTATTTAGACAAATTGTATTTTCTGTATCAAGCACAAGAAAAAATCAAAGAAGCTCCAGTCCTCTCAAACAAGATGTGGCCAGTGGAAAAGATTATGAGGGTCTGCATTTCACCGACACTGAAGTGAACCATTACCTAGAACTTCATGGTAAATCTTATCTGTAATTCTTGCTATGAATCCTGTTTGTCTGTGGACATGGACTGTGGAAATGGACAAAGGTGAAAACTGTGTATGTCTGTAGACATGGACAAAAGTAAGAATTATGTTTATCTGTGGTAAAAATTGTGTTTATCTGTGGATGTGGACAAAGGTAAAAATTGTGTTTGTGTGTGGACATGGGCAAAGGTAAAAATTGTGTTGTCTGTGGACATGGGCAAAGGTAAAATTGGTGTTTGTCTGTGGACATGGATAAAGGTAAAAATTGTGTTTGTCTGTGGACATGGACAAAGGTAAAAATTGTGTTGTCTCTGGACATGGACAAAGGTAAAAATTGTGTTTGTCTGTGGACGTGGATAAAGGTAAAAATTGTGTTTGTCTGTGGACATGGACAAAGGTAAAAATTGTGTTGTCTCTGGACGTAGATAAAAGTAAAAACTGTGTTGTCTGTGGATAAAGGTACTCTACTACTCACAGCCAATTCAACTTATATTCTTAAATTTATTTTTTAAAAAGGCAGTTGTGAAAAATTTTTAAGTTTGAAACTTTGTAAAAAAAATTCTATGTCCATATACATTCTTTATATGCTAAATGATTCACTTTTTAATGAGCTTTAATTGTCATCAAATTGGAAAATATGCATTGTAGTCCTGCTAACCCTGAACAAAAGAATTGATTAGATTTGCAGCATAAAACTTTTCCTTATCTTTCTAAAACTTAACAATGCTACAACACATGGATTGAAGTTTTCATTTAAAATGGTGTAGGATTTAGTAAGGGGTAAGATTATAAAATGGTGTGAGATTGTAAATGGTCTATGACAGTGCATGTAGTTTAAGACCTGTATTCGCTCACCACTGGGTGGTTTCACAGCCCAACTTTTTCATCAAGTAAACTGGTAGAAAGATTACAATCTTTACATCATTGTACTACAGGTTATTGTTTCTGTTCCTCACACAATAAATTTTACAAATACTGTAAAAGGAATAACAAAACTTTTTAATTGAAAATATACAAGTCTTCATCTCAATTAGGCATTTCTGCCATTCACCAACATGATCAGTCCAAGGTCCTCCAGATTACGTATAGATGACTATAAAAAGATGAACCAATATTTAAACCTTTTCTCTATATTTAAGAACCTAGTCCAACATTTATTACAATTAAGAATTGGTGCCACTGAAGAATTAATTGTGGGCATGAAATAGACAGTCACTATTTAACATCTGTGAAGATCTAATTGTCAATAAGTATTCCTTTAAGTGATTCACATAGGTCTAATTGTTAGTCATTGATTCCTTTAAGCAAGTCACAAAGGTCTAATTGTCAATCAGTGATTCCTTTAAGTGACTCACAAAGGTATGATTGTCAATCAGTGATTCATTTAAGTGACTCACAAAATAATAACAGTAAGCATGTAGTCATTCTGGATAGATTGGTGTATTTGGTAGGACAAGCACTATAATGGTAAGCATGTAGTCATTCTGGGTAGACTGATGTAGTCATTCTTGGTAGACTGATGAGCACTAATAACATTAAGCAAGTACTCACACTGGATAAATTGGTGTATTCACTGGGCCCAGAACTAATAACTGTAAGCATGTACTCACACTGGATAAATTGGTGTATTCACTAGGGCCAGTACTAATAGCTGTAATCATGTACTCACACTGGATAAATTGGTGTATTCACTAGGGAGAGCCATAATAGCTGTAAGCATGCACTCACACTGGATAAATTGGTGTATTCACTAGGGCCAGTACTAATAGCTGTAAGCATGTACTCACACTGGATAAATTGGTGTATTCACTAGGGCCAGCCATAATAGCTGTAAGCATGTACTCACACTGGATAAATTGGTGTATTCACTAGGGCCAGTAAGCATGTACTCACACTGGATAAATTGGTGTATTCACTAGGGCCAGTACTAATAGCTGTAAGCATGTAATCACATGGGATAAATTGGTGTATTCACTATGGCCAGCCATAATAGCTGTAAGCATGTACTCACACTGGATAAATTGGTATATTCACTAGGGCCAGTACTAATAGCTGTAAGCATGTACTCACACTGGATAAATTGGTGTATTCACTAGGGCCAGTAAGCATGTACTCACACTGGATAAATTGGTGTATTCACTAGGGCCAGTATTAAAAGATGTAAGCATGTACTCACACTGGATAAATTGGTGTATTCAATAGGGCCAGCCATAATAGCTGTAAGCATGTACTCACACTGGATAAATTGGTGTATTCACTAGGGCCAGTACTAATAGCTGTAACCATATACTCACACTGGATAAATTGGTGTATTCACTAGGGCCAGTACTAATAGCTGTGAGCATGTACTCACACTCGATAAATTGGTGTATTCACTAGGGTCAGTACTAATAGCTGTAAGCATGTACTCATACTGGATAAATTGGTGTATTCACTAGGGCCAGTACTAATAGCTGTAAGCATGTACTCACCCTGGATAAATTGGTGTATTCACTATGGCCAGCCATAATAGCTGTAAGCATGTACTCACACTGGATAAATTAGTGTATTCAATAGGGCCAGTAAGCATGTACTCACACTGGATAAATTGGTGTATTCACTAGGGCCAGTACTAATAGCTGTAAGCATGTAATCACATGGGATAAATTGGTTTATTCACTATGGCCAGCCATAATAGCTGTAAGCATGTACTCACACTGGATAAATTGGTATATTCACTAGGGCCAGTACTAATAGCTGTAAGCATGTACTCACACTGGATAAATTGGTGTATTCACTAGGGCCAGTAAGCATGTACTCACACTGGGTAAATTGGTGTATTCACTAGGGCCAGTACTAATAGCTGTAATCATGTACTCACACTGGATTAATTGGTGTATTCGCTAGGGCCAGCCATAATAGCTGTAAGCATGTACTCATACTGGATAAATTGGTGTATTCACTAGGGCCAGTACTAATAGCTGTAACCATAAACTCACACTGGATAAATTGGCGTATTCACTAGGGCCAGTACTAATAGCTGTAAGCATGTACTCACACTGGATAAATTGGTGTATTCACTAGGGTCAGTACTAATAGCTGTAAGCATGTACTCATACTGGATAAATTGGTGTATTCACTAGGGCCAGTACTAATAGCTGTAAGCATGTACTCACACTGGATAAATTGGTGTATTCACTAGGGCTAGTACTAATAGCAGTAAGCATGAACTCATTCTGGCCAGCACTGATAACAATTTAGAATTTATTTCTGGACATGTAATTGTGTTATGTATATTTAATATATGTTGTTAACTATTGTCCATGATTGAAGGTAGAATGTTGACCTACCTTTCTAATGTTTTGGCCGAGGGATGTGCCTACCTGACTTTTGTCATTTTTTAAAAAGAAATTCACTTAAATTTAAGTTCAGGGCCAGAACTTATTTATGAATTAGTGAATTTTTTCCATTTCAAATGACCCACATTCTAGTAATTCTGTTTTGTCTTAGGTTAAGTGAAATTAGTATATATAGGATGAACAACAATAAACAATTATTCATTCCTGTTTTATGATCAGTCTGTAGAATCATTTACTGTTGTGTTTAGGTATAATTTAACAAGAATCATTTATCTAAATTCTTTCTTGGTATTTCTAAGTGCTTCATGACATTTTGGACTAAAATACCATTTTGTGATTATTGATCATTCAAAGACAATCTGGATTATATCATTGTGATACATCAATACCATCAGTACATTAGCATATTCAAGTCTATTGATGAGATCAACACATTCAATATTGGAATTCATTTGGAAAATGCAAAACTTTTTGACTTGCGATAGAACATTTATGAATATTTTGGATTTAATTCACAATACAATAAGTTTCTCTTAAATTTTCACTTTGTAACTTAAAGAAATAAATTATTTGTTATTTACTAAACTTGTTGGTTTTGCTGCTTTCTGTTACTTAGTTTAAGACCATAGATTTGTAACCCTTATAATGAATGTGGTAGTTAAAGGGAAATAAGTAAGGCTTCATGTGACATGGAAACTGTAAGACATACTGGATTATGCATGTCCATTTCATTCTCTGGTATAATTTGTTGATATGGACAAGTAGCAATGGAATATATAGTATTTGTTTGATTTCATCTGTTTCTGTCCATAAAAAAATACGATTTTAAATGTTGTTTGTTTAATTGATAAGTGTATTTCTTCCATAATAATAGCATTAAGATTTTGCCCCAAGGAGTACACAAATATTTTTATTTAATTGTTTTATTCTTGATTATTTTCTTTTGGTTTTGGACATGATAAAACTGTGTTGTAAAGGGCAAGCTACTCAAAAGTAAAAGATATAATTTTTCATTTTATTTAATTTAGGTTTTTGTTTGTTTAAAAGAAGTAACTTTCAGCAAACCAAAAATGCAACTTCTATTTATTTTGAAAAATATTTAGAATTCCAGAACTTAATTTGAAATTTTGGGAATGTATTCCATTATATCATTTTCCAACAACTTTTGCATGCATTATTTCTTTAAAATAATCTCTGAGATTATGCTTTTATAACATTAATATTAATTTCTTCCCATAGGCAAGCTACATCATGCCTGTGGCAATATGTTTTTCAAATGTAATTAAAATTATTTGTCATTACTCAGAATAATCATGACAGTTTGTTCTGTATATCATTACTTGGTTAGAATGGGCATGACAGTGTGTTTGGTGTCATCATTACATGGTTAGAATGGTCATGACAGTGTGTTCTGTATATCATTACTTGGTAAGAATGGGCATGACAGTGTGTTCGGTATATCATTACTTGGTTCGAATGGGCATGACAGTGTGTTCTGTACATCATTACTTGGTAAGAATGGGCATGACAGTGTGTTCTGTACATCATTACTTGGTTAGAATGGGCATGACAGTGTGTTCTGTATATCATTATTTGGTTAGAATGGGCATGACAGTGTGTTCTGTATATCATTACTTGGTTAGAATGGGCATGACAGTGTGTTCTGTGTCATCATTACTTGGTTAGAATGGGTATGACAATGTTCTGTATCCTCATTACTTGGTTAGAATGGGCATGACAGTGTGTTCTTTGTTATCATTACATGGTTAGAATGGGCATGACAGTGTTCTGTATCCTCATTACTTTGTTAGAATGGGCATGACAGTGTGTTCTGTATATCATTACTTGGTAAGAATGGGCATGACAGTGTGTTCTGTACATCATTACTTGGTTAGAATGGGCATGACAGTGTGTTCTGTATATCATTACTTGGTTAGAATGGGCATGACAGTGTGTTCTGTATATCATTATTTGGTTAGAATGGGCATGACAGTGTGTTCTGTATATCATTATTTGGTTAGAATGGGCATGACAGTGTGTTCTGTATATCATTACTTGGTTAGAATGGGCATGACAGTGTGTTCTGTGTCATCATTACTTGGTTAGAATGGGTATGACAATGTTCTGTATCCTCATTACTTGGTTAGAATGGGCATGAAAGTGTGTTCTGTGTAATCATTACTTGGTCAGAATGGGCATGACAGTGTGTTCTTTGTTATCATTACATGGTTAGAATGGGCATGACAGTGTTCTGTATCCTCATTACTTGGTTAGAATGGGCATGATAGTGTGTTCTGTGTAACCATTACTTGGTTAGAATGGGCATGACAGTGTGTTCTGTATATCATTACTTGGTTAGAATGGGCATGACAGTGTGTTCTGTACATCATTACTTGGTTAGAATGGGCATGACAGTGTGTTCTGTATATCATTACTTGGTTAGAATGGGCATGACAGTGTGTTCTGTATATCATTATTTGGTTAGAATGGGCATGACAGTGTGTTCTGTATATCATTATTTGGTTAGAATGGGCATGACAGTGTGTTCTGTATATCATTACTTGGTTAGAATGGGCATGACAGTGTGTTCTGTGTCATCATTACTTGGTTAGAATGGGTATGACAATGTTCTGTATCCTCATTACTTGGTTAGAATGGGCATGAAAGTGTGTTCTGTGTAATCATTACTTGGTCAGAATGGGCATGACAGTGTGTTCTTTGTTATCATTACATGGTTAGAATGGGCATGACAGTGTTCTGTATCCTCATTACTTGGTTAGAATGGGCATGATAGTGTGTTCTGTGTAATCATTACTTGGTTAGAATGGGCATGACAGTGCAGTCTATGTAATACAAGTTATACTATGTCATGAGGTCTTTTACATCAATTTTCAGTTATTTATTTTGGGCCATGCCCTTATACTGATAGTATGGACTGTTATACAATATATATTTCCAAGTATTTGGGTCATGCCATTATACATCCTGTAAAGACTGAAAATTCTGATAAAAGGTACATACAGTTGATAAAAAGGTTAAATATATCCATTTACTTGGGTCACACCATTATATGTACTCTAAGGACTGCTATACATTATAGATTTTCAGCTATTTCAAAATAATCTATCTTGCACTTTTCATTTTGTTCTTCAGTTATGACATCAGAAAACAGAAAATTCTGATAAAAGGTACATACAGTTGATAAGAAGGTTAAATAAAACAATACAGAGGGTTTATATTTACATGTATGCTTTCCTGTACAGCCTTCCTGTCTGTTGATATTTACATGTATGCCTTCTTTTACTGCCTTCCTCTCTGTTTATATTTACATGTTCATCATCCTTATATATATATATATGTGTGTGTGTGTGTGTGTGTGTGTGTGTCTTCCTCTACATTAATATTTACATATATGCCTTCCTTTAAATATATATATTTACTTGTATGCCTTTATATATATTTATTTTTACATGTATGCCTGCCTGAAAATTTATATTTATATGTACCATATTTACCATATATATATATTGGGACATGACAAAATAATAATTTTTTTTTCATGTCTCAGAACTTATGGTGGATATTTTTTCGTCACCTACATCATATGCCCCAAGACTTAAGAAATTAAATAAATTGTGTTCAATATTTTTGGCATTCCCTACACACCCACACTGCATGTTAAAATAAAAAATTGATAAATAAAATGCTTGTTTGATATCATCTATTCACTTTTTTTCGAGCAATTTATTAAAGGCAAAAATATATCCACAAACTCCGCATATGTAGCATACGCATCCATAGTGTTATCACTTTTGTCAGATAACATGCCACTGGTCACTGATGTGAATATAGGGAAATGAATCATGTTTGGTTGTTCTCAAATATTTCAATGTTATCTGATTGAAAACTGGATCCAGTAAAATCCCCAACGAAAGAGAATGAAATATCAACCCATTGCTTGAAGGCACATGCCATTCATGCACGACACAGTGTAAGGTACAAATAACCAAGAGTGTATTATATCCAGGGTAACAATATGATAATATCTAGCAACAATATGACAGTATCTATCATTAGAAATTGCATCCACTGTGAGTACCAATGACAATCTTTTTGCTTGCATGGATCACATAAAGGATTATTAAAGCAAGTTAATGCTGTGTATACTATTTACACTGCAAACCTTAATGCCTTTTTGCACCAATTATGATTACATATTGCAAAAAAATAAAAAAAAGCCCTGGTGTTGAATAAACACACCTTGTAACTAACTATAACTCATTGCTTGAACTTAACAGTAGGATATCAAGTAAAAAGGTTATTTAATTACAAAGTAAGCCAACATCAGAAGCAGACTTTGGATTCCTTTTAGCTTGGAGATTTAAAAAAAAAAAAATACATATGTATACAAAGTCCGCTGACATAACGAAGCCAACTTTGTTTCTTTCTACCGGTATTCACTGGAATTTTTAAATTAAATAGAAACAATGGAACAGTTTGAAAGGAAAACTTCTCACACAGTTACAAAAAAAATTACTCCTCGCATTCATTGTTATCATGTAACTAGTATATGTAATTAAGAAATAAAAATAAAACAAACCATTTTATAGATCTTAGCTGTTATGGATAAGTTTGTAGTGTGATACTCAAGTGGTGAAGAGGCCTTGCTCAGGCATGGAAAGAAAACCCATTGCCTAAAGCTTCACCTAAGAGGCCTATAGGTTGACCAGTAAAGCATGCTTGAGAGGAGTGTGATCTGAAGGAAAATGAACAAGCTGCAAAAATACACAAAACTGGAGACCACAGCCAGGAGAGAGATGATGCCAATGAAAATGATGATTTATGGCGAGGGCATTACAAGTGCTTCACACTAAAGCAAAAGGAAGAAGTTGTACATTGCACAAAATTAAATGGAATTAGAGTAACAAAAGAACATTTCTAAATCCCAAATCAACCATTGCAAATTGGTCAAAAATAGATTTTTCTCAGCAGCTAAATGAATGGGGACATTTAACAAGCAGTGGGAGACCAGTATCTTGTGGCAGTGAGTTAGATGGAAAAATTGCAAAGTAGGTTCTCGTCCAGTGCGATCTGCAGATCCGTGTCAGTGTGGACATGATATGCATCTATGCCAAGGAATTGGTGTCAAGTGAACATCCAGAAACTGAGTTTCAAGCCAGTAGGAACGGGGTGGCAGGTTTTTTAAAGTGGCACAAACTCATGTTTGTTCACTGACAAGACTCGCCCAGGGTCTTCCAGATGATTTAGAGGAGAAAATAAAATTATTCTACAAATTTGTATAGGCAAGAAGAGAAGAAGATGATTTTGATGACAATATGATAATTTATATGGGTGAAACTCTTACGTACTTTGATCTCATTCCTGGACAAACTGTCAATAAGAAGGGGGGTGTAAAGTGTGAGAATTTGTGTGACGGGTGCAGGTAAAAAGCATCTCACTTTAGTCCTTGCAGTTTCTGCAGCAGGAGATATGTTGCCTCTGATGATAATTTTTCGTGGCATGAGGGAGCAAAAAGATATTCAGGCACCAAAAGGGTGGATTGTACATGTGCAGAAGAAGTGTTGGATTGATGAGGAGGTGATGCTGCAGTGGATTAAAGAGACATATCTCAATGCATTGGGAAAGGAATGATCTGTTTTGGTGATGGGTTCACTCCGGGTGCATATTACAAATGCTGTAAAAAAAGACTTTGAGAAGGGGTAACATGGTGCCTGCAGTTATTCCAGGTGGAGGCACCTCTAAGCTGCAGGCACTAGACATCAGTGTTGATAAACTGGTCAAGTCCAAAATAAGGAAAAGCTGGACAAATTTTATTCATAAAGCAGCGGAGTGCCTTTCCAAGAAAAATGATAACACATCTCATATTAAGAGTGCAGATAAAGAGTTGTGGATTGGATTGTGAAAGCAGTTGAATTGCTTCGGGACAAGCCAGATCTGATCTGAAAATCATTTAAAGTTTGTGGTATTAACAATAATTTGAACGGATGTGAGGACAGTATCATAAGAAATACTGAATGTGATATAAAAGGCAGCGACAGTGAAGAGGATGAGTTTGATGGGTTTGAGCCTGAGGAGGTTGAGCGGGTAATTAAGGATGTGGACAGCTTGAAGGATTTAAATTAAATACTGTAGCAGTATTCAAGTTTGTTCACCAGTGCTTGGATTATGTTGGATATTACTGCTGTGTAAATAGAAGATTTTCAGTTTCGGAATTAACATGTTTATCTATCACTCTGTACTGTCATTATCTACCGGTAGCTGAGTAGCTTTCATGCATAAATCTCTCTCTCCATATATTCATACATTCTCTCATAGTTTTACATAAATGGCTGTCAGAATAAAAAAGGAATTGCTTGCTTGTCCGTATTAAAGGAATTTTACTAGTAACAATACTACATGGTTATTTCCAAACCCACGTAGTAAAATTACCCTATTTCCAAGCACAGAATATTTGTGATCTCCAGAACTTGATGTAGTAACAATACCACATAGCCATCCCCCAAACATCCGCCCAAACACATATAGTAACATTACTCTATTTCCTGGCACTGATTTTGTAATCTCCAAAACCTGATGCAATAACAATACTGCAATTGATGTAGTAACAATACTATATAGCTCTCCTGCTATCCCCCAAACCGATGTAGTAACATTACCCTATTTCAAGGCACTGATTTGTGACCTCCAAAACTTGATGTAGTAACAATACCACATAGCCATCCCCCAAATTTATGTAGTAACATTACCCTATTTCCAAACACTGATTTTGTGATGTCCAAAAGCTGATGTAGTAACAATACTACATAGCTATCCCCCAAAATTGATGTAGTAACATTACCCTATTTCCCAGCACTGATTTTGTGATCTCTGAAACCTGATATAGTAACAATACTGCAACTGATGTAGTAACAGTACTACATAGCTATCTTCCC
>JAECUM010039816.1:12500-23209 GCA_016617855.1 Megalonaias nervosa | reverse complement strand
GAAAGTTGTAGGAACAATGCTCTCTTTACTTCCATGTGTGTGTGTGTGTGTGTGTGTGTGTGTGTGTGTGTGTGCGCTATTCTGCTTATATAGTATGTAGTTCTGCTAAATTTGACGTAGTTCTGCTTACTTAGTAGGTAGTTCTGCTTCCTTAGGATGTGGGTCTGCTTACATAGTTTTGTAGTTCTGCGAAAAACAATTTTAGACATGTACAGACATGTAAATAAATACATGTCTTGCTTGCAGTTATCAGCATTGTAGCCCCTACTGTAGACTAAAACATTAGCTAAGAATGTTCTGATGATCTGATATGTGTAGGCGTTGACATTTTATATAAATTACTGGCCCTTCTTAAGATTCTTTGATTTATGTACACAAACTATGTGCAGAGATTATAAAAATTTAAGGGAATATAATCTTGATATTGGTCGTATTGATGATAATTTGTGCTAATGTTGTCATAACCATGACAACAAAGGTCAATTCCTGTATATATTTGTGCACATTTCCATGGAACATTCAACTCAGGACACATAAAAAATACACAACAATAAAAGTTTTAGTACAATATTGCACTTGTCGTTCAAGATGATGAATTACATAAAAATAATTATGTACATGAAACACATTTGCATAAATCTTGAATACGTCACTTTTCATACGACATATAGTCAACCATTTCACGGTTTAAAACTACAGACCATAATTTAAATTTCATGACTTCTTTGACTGAGAAATAATTGACGTTTGCACGGAATTTTTTGCAAAAAAAAAATGTTAATTTATGTAGTCCTTCCAACCGTTTCTTATTGCAATGGAATGTACAGTTTTCTGTTTATTATGTAGGGCCAAAGCTGACGAATACCGTTGGCGTGCCGGTCATGTGTATTTTAAATATTTTAATAACGTCTTTATAAATGTCCGTCCAATAAAATTCTCGATTTTTATCATCTTCAGAAAGCAATGAAGGTCGTATGAGACCTTGGTGAAAAATGTATCTATTAGGCGATGCAAAAATAAATAAAATCCAGAATATCTAGGCATGTATGTTTGAAACCGTTTAAACAGATAATATCAAATTCAGGTTCAGACCTTAACGTCTTGTAATAGACTTGTAATGGAGCTATGGCACTGATACTTAAAAGTCTTAATCCAGACTTGTAACGGAGCTATGCCACTGATTCTAACTAGGGCAAGAACCGTTTAGTGGTAATATATAACTTAGTCATCGTCTTTGGGAAATTATACAACAAGGTAATCAAGCAAGAATTATTCTAACACTTCTCATCAAACCAGAAAATAACGATTTCTACAATGGACAAGACCGCATCTGTTAACGACGCTGAAATAGAATATTGCACACAACCAATAATAGGGAAGTAGAAAAATAAATTTGTGTATGTTTTGTAACTGTAGGCCTTGTCAGAAGATACTAGCTTTGTTCTTTCTTTTCAGACCCATAATTCAAATATGAGATAGAGCTAATAAATGGGGTTGATTGTTTTAAATCAGAATGCGCTTACGATGCGACATGGAAATAAAAATACATTATTGCATAGCAGAAAATGATAGGAATCGAATTACAAGTTTGTGCCTTAACTTCAAAACAACATCGTTATTTGTGTAGGTAGTATCCCTAAGTCTTAATGGTATGTTACCTCTACATTTCAAACGAAATCGTATCAATGGAATAAATAATGAGGAATTTGATTATAGAAAGTAAAGAATAAGATATCATCGTGTCATAATTGTCTAAATATTGTGTTGTACTCATCCAAATGAAGAGTTTTGAAACTTTCCTTCCTAGTTCAGGATAGGATAGTAGCGCCCTCTGTATTTGAAAATCAACATTATAATATTATCACCATATAATCCATCCTCAAAAAAAAAAATCTTTTTGTACCCTTTGTGTAACAAGTCACCTCCCGATGGCGCCTTGAAGTAATACAATCGACTGAATTCCACCCAGAAGTCAAGTTACAGCTGGAAATGAAAATTCAAATACGCTGTGCTACATGTAACTCGTCAAATTTCTGGGGTGAATAAATACCCTCCTTTGTCATACACGAAGTCTTGGTCCCCATCTCCCCAGGTATCACAGCGATGCTCCTCTATTCATCGTCTCCGCTTGCCTCATAACTCTGTAAGCAGTTACGTTATCCAGATTAGTCACTATAAAAGTCATTTGAACTGAACTGCTTGGTTACTCGATATTTGCAAAGTGAATAAGTCAATGCATCATATAAATTAATAACTCAAAGTTAAATGTAAAATGTCTCGCTTTGAGTGTGATTTACGAAAAAAAACCTTTAGAAGGTACACACTATAAGATTTTACGCAGAACATTCAAGTTTAATCGATAACGCTTCTGGCGTTTTGAACAGTGATTAATGAGACTGGTAAGTAAAATTTTCACAAAATGCTTTCTTGGAATATATGGAGAATAATGTGATTCAAAAACATCTTTTCAAAATGAGTTTAATAATGATATGGATCATACATGATTCAATAATGTCTTGAATATTTCCAATAAGACAACTTTGCATGACAAACACATCTAAATTTGTGCTTAATGAATCACAACAGTAGTTTGGTTTCATTGGGTTCTTTTAATATTACAATGATGCTTTTCTGCTTTATAAAAACCTAATGAAAAATATGCTTAATGGTGAACACAAATGTTTCTTATTTTACGACATACGTGAAAAAGATTGCCTGTACAATATGTCACCAAATTTGAGCGTTTTAAGTTTTCTCCCTATAGATGAAATTAAATTAGTATATTGTACTTTTCATAGTTTTGGTATTTGAAGAACATTAATATTGTTTGAAAATATATCTTACCGTCACACAAAGCCTGAATGAGTTTGTCGGCAAGTTCCATCAATTCATCATAGTTGTCGACCTTGAAGAAGTGCTGTTGTGTTGGTTCATCACACATCATCAGCAGTTCATCTTGTGTCTGCCCCTTTCCGACTTGCACCACGTACACCTCGACTCCATGTGTACGTGCACGCTGGGCCTCTAACAACGTTTCCAGGGGCTCCTCAAGTTCTCCATCCACAACCAAGATGGCAATCTTCTTGGCGTCTTTCCTCCCTCCTTCTTGTGGGCTGAAGGCCCGGCGCCGCATCTGATGAAGAATGCTGTGGAAATCTGTACCTTTGACCTCACCGAATGCTGACACGGCACTTTCCTTGTTGGTAAATTCGTTCAATTTGAACCCAGTCTTTTCCTCTTGACACTCTGGCGACATCAGTCCAACTTGTATTCTCTCCTTGTCTATCGCCAGTTTGTCCACGAGAGCCTTAAGAAAGTTCAAGGCTTTTCTGGTGTTTTTCTTCCCTGCGTTGACACTGTCTAATAGAAACATCATATCGGCAGACTGCCTGTCTCCACAAGCTGTTGATTGAAGATAATAATCTACAAACTCTATCCTCAAAAGGATATGTCAAAACAAATCGTATCCTATGCGAAAAGAATACTTAATGTTGAAACAATGTTTCCTGTCCTGTATTTAAAGTAGTTTAATTGCTTTTCAATATTCTATAACCTCATGTTATGTCTCATGCTATTCTTTTATTATTTAAAGATGTTGAAGAAAAGACGCTGCCCATTTAGCAATTTGTTTATCATCTATGGTCAGAAAGATAACCACTAGTAAAGAGCTGCTGGGAACTACTTAGTTTATAGTGAGTTAAAACGATGAAAATATTCGACCCATACGCGAATGAAATAACCAGCTTATGTATTAGGGTTTAATATGATATTATTCAATGCAATATCGGTATACTTAGAGTATCGGCAAGCTTTAACTTTTGTTCAACCATTCAAGTTACCTAATCACGTCAAATCTACCCACATTTAAATAGATAAACATGCAAGTATACTTACTTTGGTCTGACATAGGGATTTCTGGCTCGGGAACTGAAAATGAAGATAGAAAACACTTAAATTGTCTTTGAGTCTTTTCATCTTTTTGGGTCACGTTACAACAAAATTTGAAATGCTCTCCTGAGAGTCTTGAATACTCGAATGAAGGTTGGACAGTAACTGAGATTCAACATACTTAGATCATAGAGCTGCCACAAAATTCTATTGTAACCTTCTTTTTTTTATGTCAATCAGGTATTAAGATTATCCACATTCACAAAAAATAAAAAAGCACAGATTTCACCGGTCGTGGCTTGCATATATGTCTGAAGATGTCAATAGGGTAATTGTAAGCTATATATATCTAGAACTTTTTAAACTCTTATAGCAATGTTTGATATAATTATTCTTAGCTATACTGATGGACAAGTAGGAATGTATAAATGCTATTACGTTTCAACGCCATTCTTACCCGACAAAAAAGCCTAAAACAAAGCATACAAATGAGAATTGTTTGGAAGGAAAGATTTCGGCTAGGTTTTCACAAAAATCGTCTTACCATGGCACACTTGTAGGACTAATTCGGGCAGGATCTTCATTAGTTGATGGAATGAATGTAATTGGAAGTAGTGGCTACCGTCGCTTGATGCTGAAATGACCCTAAGTTCTTCTGAATCCACCTTCTCCCCGACACCGATAGCGATAAACTGCAGGCCAGACCTTTTTGCTTTCATAGCTACTTTCTTCGACTGCTCCATATGCTTTGATGGGCTTCCAGTTATGATTATCCCGACCTGCGCAGCATTTGGCCGTGTAATACTGCGACGGAAACTTTTAGTTAAAACATGGATCAGAGCATGACTAACCCGAGAGCTACCAGCTGTTGTGCCTAGTTTCATAAGGGCGTCCTTGATTGTTTCTGAATTTTCATATTCATTCAAATCGAACATTTTCTGAATCTGATCGCTGTACATAAAGCTGGCGAAACGGACCCTGCCGGATAAGACGTCAAACTGATCTACTAGGCTGCGAAAGAATATTGCTTGCTTCTCCAGATCTTCATCAATGATGTTGTCCGACGAGTCAAGAGCGAAAACAATATCCAGTGTTTTCCCAAGGCACACTAAAAATTAGGATGCAATTGCTCATAAACATCGCATTAACCGATACTAACACATTATAAGTATAGTAACTAAAAATCTTACTCGATGTAAACGTTTTTAAAACAAAGTCACTAGCTGCAAAATCATAGCTTGCATAGCTAATATCATATATGCGATTGATACTAATTGAGAAAAAAGTACACACTTCAGAGATGAAATGATGAAATTAAACGTTCACCAAGAACAGAAAAAGGGACAATTAAACGCAGATGAAATGTTCTAGAAAATATCTGGCGAGATTCAGAAACTTAAAAAACTTGACTCATTGACTGAAGGAATATAAATAAAGAAAGCTTACTTTCTCTGGCTACATCCAGTAAAGATGTCGTAGTCGAAGGAGTTGTTGTAGTTGTTGCTAAAACATAGAATATAGAAGATTTAAACATAAGTGACTCAATGTGTACATTTTTGTTTCTGATGATGATGATAGTAATGATGACGACGATGATAAAGGGAGGAGGGAATATACTTATTATTATTATTATTATTATTATTATTATTATCATTATTATTATTATTTCTGCTACTGCTTCAAACGGAAATGAGCAAGTGAAGCATTTCAAAGAAGCCACAAATAATCTAAAGTATGTCGATATGTTCAATTAATTTTTGTACATGTATAAACTGAGAATTAATTTAACGTCATGTATCAGATAGTTTTGCAAGATATTTTTGAATTAGAATTTCAACCGAAATACTCACTTGTTGTTGATATTGTCGGTGGAGCCGTAACTGAAATACATATAAATAAAAAAAAATTAAAAGCTCTTTAGCTGATAAGGAATAACGAAGAATATTAAGAATATGTGTAAAAAAAAAAAAAAAAATTTACACCAAATACGTTAAGGCGATTTTTCATATCCTTTACATCATTTGCTATCATTTTTGTCTTTGAATTGCATATATGTATGGTTTGTAAGTTTTATACCATACATTGATATATTTCGCAAGCAAATCTGATAGAAATTCCTGCATAAAAAATAAACTTGCTTTCTAATCACGCTACATATGTTCAAACATTTGGCTCATGCTTCTAAGCCCAGCGGCCATAGTGGTTTAAGTTTAAAGGAGGGCACCAAACAAAGCGGCTCCCCCAAGATGTATTACACTAAAAGTCGTTTCCATATTGTGCAGTAAAATTGTTTAAAGCAGCTCAGAAAATGATTTTAGAAGATGTCCAGTTAAAAAATAATTTAGCAGGTAACAAACAACCAAGACAAAAAGAATGGAGGATGTATTTAAGTGAAGACGATATATGTTGTTCTAGATCTAGATCAGAATTGTTTAATGATTGATTATATGCCATTGCGAATATAGCAAAAAGTATCTTCTCGACCATGGGACTTACAGTAATAAAAAGGATTAATCTATTTTTAGAGATATCTTGCATGTTCGGTTCTTTCATAACAAATTTGGTTTTGACTAAAACAATTTGATGGAGAAAAATATTACGAAAATGACCGTAGTAAATGGAAACGAGACACAAGTTATGAAAATAATTTTTTGGTATAATATTTGTCGGAATTATGGAAATAATTCGATATCAAACTTTTTTCAAAGACTTTTTTATATGTTCAATAATGGCGCACATGTATTGTCTGCTCCGAAATAAATGCCCATATCCTATAAAATGACATCGATTGCTTTACACAATATAGCTCTCATTGAATGTTCTAATTGCTTTTCGGAAAGTTACTATTTCTAATCGCTTTTCAAAAGTGGCTTTTCGTGCGATATTAGGATATAGAATCAACATAATTTATATTTCCCATAAACATTTTTACTACGGGACAATACAAAAACTTTTAAAAATAATCTTGAAAATCGTTACGACTATACAAATATCACTGCAAGAGTTTAAAAATTTATAAATGCAGTATTTATTCTTTCTTAAAACTGACGAAGGTAAATTATTGCATACATTTTTATGTTAAAATAATATTGTGTCTATTTTAACGGAGAATGATGATGTCAGCAATATTCGGGGCTATGTTCTATTAAATTAAGGAAGAACTATTCTGAGAATTTAAGTTGCAGTAGATTCCAATATTTTCTTAAAATATTGGAAGGTTTGCGTGTTTTTTTCTATTGTAACTAGTCTTTCAAAGTATCTTAAATAAATATGATACCAGACTGAAAATATCTATTGAAATAGTTTAATTATTGTGTCTAATATTATGATTACGAGCATTTTCCTTTTCACTACAAACAGAGTCAATTTCTTTTATGACTTTAGTATGAACAAGCACTGCTCTCCTATCAGCGTACGGTTTATAAATACTTGAAGCCACTTTTGAAATGTTCTGAAATCCCCTCCCCAACTGGCGTGATCATTTTGTTTCAAAATAGGTCTGTAACTGTATACTTGAAGCATAACAAAATTCATCAAAATAAATCTGATCTCTTATAAGGGCAAGGTATCTTTCGAAATATTAAGGGAAAATGCATGTCATTTATGCCTTATACAAAAGTCCATGGACGTATATCGAAACCCTTGTTCGTTGGGACGAGTTTGTTGTCCCCTGTAATATAAGACTACATTAACTGCTGAGTTTGGAAGTAAGCCAACTGCTCGTAGTCGCGTGAGAGCGTATTATAAAAATCTACATTATTGTATCGAGTGTAGTCAGATCACATATCCAGCAAAAGAGCTATTACTGTCAAATCCTAAACCAGATACGTAATACCAGTTTAATACGCATAGAGTTACATTCAACTCCAGTCTCATTACTCCATCGAAACTACTCCCTATTACTCCGTTTCTTCATAAACACTGCAGGACCGACAGTCAGCTACTGACCCGATGAACCGACAAGTTATCGAATTTCAAGGCATTTATTGAATCAAGGAGGAAAACACAAAATATGAGTTAAGGAATAATAGGGCTTTTAGTTACTGTCAATATGACCTTGCAACAGGTGGTGTCGCATCAGATTCAAAATCTGAAATTTGATGTTGAGATCCATACACATGCGAGCTTTACATGATTCTTTATAAATCCGGTTTATGGATCAAAATACATTCGTCTTTGAAAAGATATTACCTATGCAACATCAAACTCATAAACATTTATTCACACAAGAAAGTCCCCTGATAATGCAACAATTATTCAAGTTTCAAGCAATTTCCTTATAACCAAGACACGATTCCGCCTTTTAATACCAAAACAATTTTCGTAATGTTTTCCACTATTCAATTTCATTATCATTTTACTTCTTTTAAGCGTTAAATTATCTGAAAAAAAGTGAGTTTACAACAATAAAACATGCCTCTGACTAAGGCTATTGCACATTTTATGTCCTTTTTCCTTATATGAAATTAATCTCTTTTTCGTCATTAAAGTTAAAGATCACAAAGTTATAGTAGATAAATTACATTTCTTCACCACTTTATTTGTATCTATGATTGTCTTACTGTTGTAGAAGGATGTGTGTGTATTGCTTATTACCAGTAGATGCCAGCCTGTGGTGGATTTAAGTTTATAAATCATTGTTTTGATCTGGATAAATCGATAAATAAACAAAACTAAACAATCTTGAAAACATGCGAATTGACAGTGTTACATATATGTAATTTAATTACTTGTGTGTTAGTTTTAAATTTTTTATTTTATTTTTATTTCATTACATGTTATTGTAATGATAACATTATTCACTGGATTTGACATTTTTCCGGAAAATTCAGTTCAGTTCTGTTTTGACCTGGTAAATAACCAGTATTGCTACATTGTATTTTTAGTTGACCTAGTTCCGGACCTTGATTCAGAACTGGTAAACTTTTTTTTTTTATTTCTTTCCTAGAGTGAAAATCATTGGTCGTAATCAATGTTGAAATTTTTCTCAAATCTGAGGAAATCCCCACATTTTCTTCAGAGTTATAAAATAATACGTGTTAATGTAGTCAGGATGATAAAACCGTATTTAAGCCCTCAATGCCTGCTGAACATTCTTCAGAAAATTCATTATTCGAAACCATGTTACAAAAAAGATATTACAAAATCTGAGCTTGCTTGGAGAAGAAAATCTGAAATGTTTATTGAAAACTTGGGCCAGACACTGATTGATCATTCGTTAAATGAAGGAAAAGGAGAAACCTAATATTATTCTATGTAATACATAACCAAGTCTCACTCTGCTTACCTTTACATGTCCGTACAGCCAATGTTTGCTTGATAGCGTCTAGGGCGGCATAATTCTCCACTTCGAAGAAGAATTCTTCCGGTGGCGAACTGGACATCTTTTGGAGCTCTCTGCTGTTAATATTAGACCCGATGCCGATAGCGAAAATCTGAACATTCTCCATCTTGGCGCGGAACGCCTCGTACACAGTTTTCGCCATGTTACTGGATTGTCCGTCTGTTAGAACGATCGCAACCTGTCGGAATAAATGAAATCAATGTTAATACTGTAAGTTCAGGATAATTCTGAAAAGTGTTTATGTTCTTGTTTTTATTTTGGACCAAGTTACTGCATTTCTTCAGGGGGAGCAGGGTCATAACTCAGCGAGAAAATGGTGCACATCGTTTGGCAATT
Source organism: Megalonaias nervosa (assembly GCA_016617855.1). NCBI lineage: Eukaryota > Metazoa > Mollusca > Bivalvia > Unionida > Unionidae > Megalonaias > Megalonaias nervosa. The sequence continues at coordinate 13,641 of JAECUM010039816.1, read as the reverse complement.
ACACAAGAATGGCGAGACCGCCTATTGCAAGCTTAAACATTATCACCACTGAGAACAACATTAACTTCGTTTACATTTATCGCCCGTGGATCCATATAGTGAACGAACAATGCAACCATGACTGATTCATTAAGTATTATATCATGAATATACATGTATGCATACGTGCCGATTTCACCCTTTTAATTATGTGATGTTTATATATAAACGCAATGTTAAAAATATTGACATAAAAATAAAGGATTGAGAAAGACAATAAATAGGCCATATTAATGTTAGTTATATTGATATAACATAGTTTTTCTGTTACTTTTAAGCCATAAAAAAACAAATTTCATCTGCAATACGCAGTTTTCGTACATCCACCAACCCCACCACAGGTGTCCTTCTTCGAAAGAATTTTATTTATATTTGGTTTTGACAATATTTCGAGGCAAAATACACTCAGGAAGAATATATTGCGCTATGATGTGTATTTTACCTTTTTAAAATTAGGGCGTTACAATGAATGAGTAATTCTTTAAAGAAAACCTTCTTTTACCTTAACAACCCCTGATCTGGCCCCTTCACTCTCAATGAACATTTTATTGCGCATGTGCCAAAGAGCGTTTCCTGTATTGGTAGCGTAGCCCTGTCTCTGACTAATTCGATATATTGCTTTTTTGACCTGGGTTTTGTCGAAGTATCTATTCAAGGCAAACTCTCTGTGGAAATGATTACTGAAGGTTCCAACGCCAATTCTAGTGGTATTATCTGCAATCTGAAATATGTCCACCACGTTGTTGACAAATTCCAACTGCTTTTGGAAGTCGGGACCCCAAATACTGTTTGATACGTCCAACAGGAAAACGACATCAGCAGGCTTGTTGCCGCAATAATATTCCACGTCTAAAAATATAAATGAAGACGTCATCGCAATAACATCATCAACTTTAAGTCCAGGCTGTACGAAAATACTGGTATCCTAATTTTATACATCTTGCAGTTTTGAGCCCATCATCCTTAACTTGCTTTACGTATGTGCAGATGTTTTTGCAAGATTTTTTAATAAAAGAAGAAAAGCCATTATTTAATATGTTTATTTTGTTTCTTAATATTCTGAAAGGTGCTGAATGTTAAAATTCATGTAAATAAAAACATT
>JAECUM010039816.1:0-10000 GCA_016617855.1 Megalonaias nervosa | reverse complement strand
GACTATTTTCTGAAATTCATTGGCTAAACTCATTGTCATTAGCACTTTCATACTTGAAATTTTCATCGACAAATTTTAACAAATGTAAAAATGAGCATGCAGGAGAGGGGATCAAGGTCTTCTTTGGTAGAGTCAACTAAGAAGAACGCCGATCACTGAGTTGGATTATTCCCAGTGGGGTCACTAGGGTTGGTGTCACCCAGTGCGGTAACTCATTGTCACCCCCATGGACCCCCTTCCTGCACAAAATTTCAAAAAACTGTATACACGGTCATGTGCGGTAACTCATGGTGTCACCCCCAAGGACCTCCTTCCTGCACAAAAATTCAAAAATTTTATAGACAGTCATTTTGGTGTTACCCCCTCTGATGGGGTGCAGTCCGCACCCCTCTAGTGACGCCACTGATTATTCCAAATCTTATCCAGCGAAATGACCTCGCCACCTTCATAGAGATAAACAAGAACAGCAAAGAGGAAATGACACTTATACTAACCTAGACAGAAATATGTTTTTCTGGACCCCTAATGATCTGTCTTGGGTCGAAACAAACACGTCAGGGTTGGAGAAATATAAGAGATTGCACATGTACTTGTGAGGAATTGCAACATTTAATCGTGGTTGACAATATTCTTTTCTGCTTATTTCACAATATAAAACCCACGAATGTCATTCGAACACATCGTGCTCTATTCTGAGTGATGTATGTCTCTTTAGATAGCAGTTTCTTTTCCCACACGTCTTTTAAAAGAAGCAAACAATCAAAACAACCTGTCACTATAAAGCCCATAATAAACGTCACGACTTAGTTTCAAATCAAACCGTTATCCACCCAATGAAACCATATTCATAATGCTTGAATACCCGTATTTCCAGCTTTTCCAATAGTCTGATTCAAACGAATGCAAATGATCTGTCTTTGAGTTGACGTACAGAAGTCTCTGCGGTGGCAAAGATCAGTCATGCATCTTATATCAATCATATCCTTGAAAGGATTTAAACTTCTGTCACTCATATTGAACCTTTCACTTCATAGTTAAAGTGTGTGGTACTCTAAACGATACCTTATATGGATGCATATGAGGTTTTTTTTAATAATCCTTTTTACATACACCAACTATTTTTTTAATTTAAAGTCACACACATAAACTCTGTGTGTGTGTGTGTGTGTGTGTGTGTGTGTGTATATATATATATATATATATATATATATATATATATATATATATATATCTCTCACTAAAGATCAATTTAAATAGTTTCTCAAAACTTTTATGTAGAAAAGTATTAGGTTGCTTGTTATTATTTAATTTTCGAATATTTGTCTGTGCTGATTATATAATTGCTCTTTGCATGGTTATTTGACTTTTATCTTGAATTTTAAAGTTTCTTCTTAAAGTCAGGAAAACTATTTTAAGCATATAAGGTCAGTACTAGGATCAAACATGTAACGTCAGTCTTGGAATCCATGTCCAATTTTTTCTTCATAATTAAGTAAACTTTTTGCTAACTTAATTTGTGCTTCCCATTTCATTCACTCCATACAGTAGATTTAAAGGTTATGAAAAAGGCATGACAGACCTTTCCATTAAAAAGTTTAAATAGGTTATCCTCGACGTTTTAAACAGCACAAGCTGCAAGCGATTACTTTTTAGTTACTAACCAAAAAGGTACTCACCACTCAGCTGTCCGAACTGAAATAAAAAGAAGAAACGTTTGATAACTTAAGATCGCCAAAATTACAGAAATACAATATTAGTTTCTCTTTACATTTGAGAAAATATGCAAGGTGTGTTGGGTCCAATATAGATAATAAGCCGTAACTTGTCGATATCTACGTTGGTAAACTGTCTTTGCCAACGAACTAGGAAACTAGTTTCTAATATTTTAGCACTGTGTAATTTTCATTCTTAAAAGCTAACATGTAATGAATAAACCTGCAACAGAGAGCGTTCACGTGCGTATAGAACCCGTATGATATATGTCAGTCATTGAGACCATGTTTGATTCCCCACCCATCAGTTTGTAAATTGTATCGTTCACATTGTATTCTAAGGACTACTGGAAACGTTAAGCAATGAAGATTTGAATATACCATTTTCTGTCATAATGACGGGTTTTCAGACAAGAAAATTTTAAATATGTTGATCATAGTAACTTAATTAAAAACATATTGCAATTTTTCTTCAGAAATTGCTGGATTCTGAGAACAAAAATGTTTTACACTATAGATTCTTAAACGTTTTATCTTTAAATTTAATGACGTTCTGGCATTGCTAAAATCTCTGGTAAAATCACAGTAATAAAATTTCCTTTCTTCCCCAAAACAATATTACCTTATCCTGATATGATATAATGTCCTATCATCCTAGCTGCAGTAAGTGTGAGGCTGAGAAGGTTGAGAGAGAGAGAGAGAGAGAGAGAGAGAGAGAGAGACAGACAGACAGACAGAGAACATACCGTCGGAGCAGCGCCCAATAAGGTCATGAGAATCATAGCACTCATTACGTAAGCCATTTCATAACCTTCTAAAAGTGTGTAACAACAGAATAATGTAATCAAATACAATAGCAGTCCCTGTTCCTATATAGTGTTACTACAAGAGTATGCACATTGAAACCTTTCGAAATTCAAATAACGTCTAGCACAACATCATCGGGTTTATATAGAAGTATTCGACACGCGTCTGGATTGGAGTGTTAGTTAATAGGGCGGAGCCAATTTACGGTAGCCGAATTTTCGGGAATGTTTTTCATTGCGTTTTTTTGTAGTAGATTCAGTTCGCGTGGGAAGCAACAGCTATATTTGGACAACATGCAGATGAACATAGTAAATTCCTGGAGTAATCAATGACAGGGGCGGTTGAATATTCATAAACAATGTAAATACAATTGACGATCTAGAAATATTTCAGGTATTTAGCCTAGTGGTATGCGCACTATAACAAATTTGGGTGTGATGCATAGTTAAAGTTCACGCTTTCAATTTACATTCCCGTAGACGTCAAGCAAGTTATTTTTAGATGAGGAGGGACGTCCCATGTTTGCGGTCTATTTGAAGGTGATTGTTAATTCAAATGTTTACATAAGCCCGGCGCCCATTAAACTCTGCCAAAGTACTTATCATATGTAATTATATTGTGAGAAGGGTTTATGTAAGTATGGTATAATAGACCCAAGGTGCGAGGAAAGTGAATGAAGGCTAGATCAATAACTTTTAAAAGTACTATAATAAATAATGGCACTTTATTTCTTGAATACCAGTTATAAGTTAATCAAATAAATGAACGTATCATTTTATAAAGGAATGAAACATATTTTGATTACAAAATGACAGCGAATCTAATATGTACAGAAAAGTAAGGATGAAAAAGCTGGTTCACTATTTCAAAGACTCAATAAATGATTAGTCTTTGCTTTAACTACTGGTACAGCGTGATGCTGCTAATAGTTCGATGATAATGACAATCACGATGACCACGAAGACCATGGTGATGATGGTGTTGGTTATTACTGCGTAGATCCTATTCAATTAACGTGAATAGAGATAGTCGGACCAGTGGAGGAATAGAAAGAAGACAAAAGCAGCAATGACAATAGCGATGATAATGATGATGATGAGAAAGAGGACTACGTTCTTATGGCAGATGTCACATACAAGTTATATGAATGGAATAGGAGTACATAATTCTATGGGAAAGTCAAATAGCACTGACTTATAATCTTTGCATGTATTTTGAATAAAGTGCATATCAAGGATATAAATTCCTACGCTTTCCTTGCTCTAAACTTTGAAAAAGAATATAGTCCAACGTAATGAAAACTGTGTTTAACAGCTGACCGCTTGACTAGCTCATGTACGTGTGTCATATAGACAGTCTGATTACTATCTTTCCTACTCAATTACCTATGTGCGTGTAACAGGTAGGCACCATGATCCCTACCTCCCCTACTCATCTACCCATGTAAGTGTAACAGGTGGGCACCATGATCCCTACCTTCGCTACTCATCTACCCATGTAAGTGTAACATGATCCCTACCTTCCAGACTCATTTATTCAGGGACATTTATCAGGTAGGCACCATGACCCCTACCTTCCCTACTCATTTACTCATAATCCATTCTTTCTCAATATAATTTTTTTTCAAATCAGGTTATTTAAAGAGATTATCAGCAGTTTGTTCTCATTATTACAGTGTTCAAATTTTTTATTACTTTTGACGAATCATCATCCAGTCCATGGTCGTAATTATTTTATTCCTCATGATCGGTATCGTCGTCGTCGTCATCATCATCCCTTCACCACCACCACTGCCAGAAGTGTAGCTGTAATCATTATCTATCTACGGCAATTACCAGCACATTCCTCTTTGCAGTTTCTGTCATCACCGCTACTGCAAGCATGAAAACCACTAGCGTTTGTTGTAACCTAAACATTAACATCAACCCAACAAAACATCGCCAAAAACTATTGATTTTACTTCCATCTCTCTCTCCCTTCTCTCTCTCTCTGATTATAAATATAGAGTGTGATGAACACACACACTCTGCTAATAAAAGTGATAACACGACAACAGATTCAATAGTGCTAGCGTTAGTAATTTTCGTCCTAGTATTCTTGGTAAAAGCAACAATATTTCCTTTGCAGTTTTATCACATAAAAACGTAGTTGTTACAGAATAATTTCCCTAAGCCCTTTCCTCTATTATTATTGTTGAATTACAGTATCAGTGGTATTCCTCACTCTTCATTTTTCAGCATCAACTGAAATAAAACTATAAACAGCATGAGTAGTTGAATGAGATCATAAAAGAATACCCATGTAGGAATGTGGTCGAATGAACACACATGTTGTTATAAATAGGGGACACTTTTTATTAGGGGTGCAACGATATAACGGTATACCGGTATATTGCGGTTTGCACTTCTGGCAATACATACCACAAAATGATGTTCTGTACCGCGATTTTTTGCGGTCTTGATTTCATTCTATAAATCTGTGTATTCCTCACAATAATTCCAACTTAATTCAAGAACCATATTTTCTTTTTCTTCTAGATGCACGCTTGGCATCAGATTGCAAGAGAATGTCAAATGCAATGTGCATTTACATTATTCCCCCAAAATTTTATTGGGGTTGGAGTAAGTCAAGACCAGTTGATATTTTTTTCCGTTTAAAAATAATAATTACTAAACTTCACTTTGCCTCAGATATTTGTGTGCTGTTCGGAATGATGCTAAATGAACAGTGCTTATTGTAGATTTGACATAATGAAGAATGAAGTTGACTTGTTCAGGAATGAATCCGTAATACTACTGAATGAGGATCCTTTGAAATGGGGGAAAGCACAGCAGCGTAAGTTTCCACTCAATGAACAAGTAGCCAGGAAAAGTATTCCTGCAAATTCCGTGCCCTCAGACATTTCCTTTAGCACAGCAAAGAAGGCTGCTCTGATTTCAGACACTGTTGATATGTCGATTATTCTCAAGAAAAATTTGCAGTAAATTATTTAGTGTCTTGCTAAAAAATAGTGTTAAAAGATATTTCAAAGGTGTTGAGACTTGAAAATAATGTTCCTGTAACGTTTAAATTAAAACACAGACAGAGTAGAAGTGTCAGTTAGATTTTTATTTGCTGATAACTTAACTGTTTTTAGGTTTTGTAGACTTGTTTAATTTTTTATGTTAATTTTATATGTTCATTTGACTACCATTTAAAGTCTTGCAAGGTAACATCACTTAGAGATGATGTATTTTTCAAGTAATAAATGTTATAGTGATTATTTTATTTGTTTTCATTAAGTGTTACTGTATTGCAATACGTATTACAATATGGATTTGACATATCACAATATATCGCAATACGGTTTGGGGTGTATCGTTGCACCCCTAATTTTTATGTTCTCACCTAAAATCGATGTGGAAGTTTTTCAGTCTCTATGGTTGATAAACAAAATAATATGAAAACACTCAGCTGTGTGATACATGATACAAACATTCGTGTATGTAAACCATGAGTTGTTCCTTTTTTGCATACAGCAAGTGACTGATGCCTCTAAAATCAGTTTAAAAGATCAAATTACAATTGATGTTATTTATGGACATTGTACAGAAAATATCAGGCTGTCTCTGTATGTCCGAGGAAAAAACGCGTAGGTTACATTTCCTCAGCACCATGCAGTTAATAAGATGATCATAGTGCAGTTAAATTTAACCAACCAGTCAACCAGAACCTTAGAGTTTCTGAGACATAAAGCTCTGCTTTGTAATATTTTAAAAGAGATATTTGAAAATGAGAGAGAACGGTATGCAACACATGCAAATGTCTGTATCACTTCTTGAAACGTATCCGATTATACCTCATTTAAAATCTAATTTAAAGAAAGCAAATGCTTTCACATTTGTTCCTCATAATTTCAGACTGAAAAAAAAAATCCTATTTAAGTGGTCAGTTCTGAAGCTTAAAAATTACACACGTTCTCAAACTGTGTCAACTCCCCCTGCCCACTGGTGTTAATTGTTCTCAAGCCGTGTAAACCTGACTTGGTGTGAAGTCTACTATAATAAATCACACTAGCATGCTGGAGTTTGGACAAGTCTGGAGTCTACATTAATGTATCATACTAGAATGCTGGAGTTTGGACAAAATGTACACTGATATATCACACTAGCGTGCTGGAGTTCGGACAAGTCTACACTAATGTCTTATACTAACATGCTGGAGTTCGGATAATTTTATATTAATATATCATACTATCGTGCTGGAGATCGGACAAGTCTACACTAATGTATCATACTGGCATGCTGGAGTTAGGATAAGCTATGATGATCCCCCCCAAAATTATCTCATTTTATCTTTACGCTTGTAAACGTTTCATACCTTAAAGCTGAGCTTGAGGTTTTGCTCACAAAGTCCAAGAACACTGGTTCAGGTCTACAGTCTGGTTTTCTTTATTTTTCAATTGATATCGCTACCGAGTTAATACGGTACACGCTAATAAAGTATTTCAAGTTTCCACGTGGCTACGATTCTGGCCTAATTCTTGCCGTGATGTTTATCAAAGCATCTGATGTTTCAGTGTGATCACGATGTCTGATATTCTCAAAGCATTCACTGACATGGAGTGAACTCAAGTGTCTGCTACTTTGGAAACATGATGCATATATTTGTGTTATCCCTAATGTAATCTGAACAGACAGGTTAGGAATGTAAAGACCGCTGTAGACGTAAATATATCAATCTGTTCTTGGATGATTGACAAAAAGATTTGTAGCTAACGTTGAAGGGCAGTTGACTTTAAAAAAATGTAAGCAAACCTTTCCCCATGTACTTGAAGAAGCTATGTACTGGATTAATTTCCTGGATCTTAAAATTGGAAGACTAAACATACAGATTTTGTTATTTTTATAAAACATTTTTTAAAATAAAACAACGTTGTTTTTTTGTGTTTTTTTTTATAAAACATTTTTTAAATTCAAAACGGGAACTTCTCAACTGAATGAATTACATTAATGCACGACAACTGCTTTGGTTACATAAGCGTGATGTGAGTTTGCTGGTGTCTCACTGTCCGTGTTCGCATTTTACCCTTTTATCTTCATCAAAGGTTATTTCGACGTTTAAAATATATACCTATGCCATTCAAATGCACATTAAAATACACATGAATAAGAAAGTATTTTATCTATGCGTAGACGGTGCATTTCTCCATTGGCATCAGATTAGAATCTGGCAAGCACACTTCTTTCTGTGCTGTAAGCCTGTTGTTTTCTCATTGTATATTGTTAGAGTGGGGCCATATCAATATGGAACCCCTTCAAGTATAAGCAGATATAGGAAAAGCTTGCCAAAATAGAGCAATTTTAGCGACAGTGTTTCTGCATTTCACTAATATACATCATTATGCAGACTGTTCGTGCATTTGGCACCAACGTGCTCATACACTTTTGTTTCCCTATTTCCCTATGGTTGTTGTCAAATAAAGACGGAAGTAAGTTACGCAAAACATGGTATACGCTAAGTGTTCTATGCCATTGTACAAACACGGAGAAGTCAAAGGTCGGTGTACCAAAAAGATCCTGAGATCTCCTGTTTGTTTCAAAGGGCCATTAGTGAAACTGAAGCCACTGAAGTACCTGTCTGTTATTTCATTAAAAATGGAATTCTTATGAGAAAATGAAGACCTCCCGAGGTACCGGCTGGTGAACTATCAAATTGTAGTATATATGTCATGTGATAAAAGCCAAATATAAAATGAATATCACCTTGTCTTAAAGTGCACTTTTTATGTAGATCTTTAGAAACAGATTCATACTAGAAATGTTTAGCAAAAAGCACCCATGTGAAGAAATCTATTCCTTGATGAAGTCAAAGAACCATGTCATAATATCTCAACTCGCTCAATACGTCTTTTCAGCATTCTACAGAAGAGATCAAATGTTCATGTCACTAAATTATTATTTTATTATGTTTATTTTTTTTCTGCATATGTGCAAGATCAAAATTATGTAGTTATATATAATACAAAATTCTCTTTCATCTTCTACATATATTTCTATTTTTTCTATACTTTTTCACCTCACTGTGTTAAATCTGTTTGTAATTTGGCGCTCCACATCATTACAATATTGTTGTGTTACTGTAGTATTATGGGCCTTTGACCTACATTGCCAATATACTATTGCCATTGGCATTGTCAAAATCGACCCACGCATCATTTGAATATTTGTATTTGGAAGCTGGGTTTAGATATCTGCATTGATACATACGTTTTCTTGTCTTATAATCAATCTCTCTCCCCAAGGAACTCTTTAACGACTTTACGGTAGATTACAATAGACAGCACTGTGGATATTACTACAGGTCTGCAACGTTCCAGTCTGAGCTATCCCAAGTATTTTGTGGCCTTATTCTAGTTGTTACGTTTATCAAAGCATCAGAGATTTCCAAAGCGAATACGATAGCATATATTTTCAAATATTCAGTGACTTGAATTTTTCTGCTAATTTACAACTAATACATATTCAGGAATTTCCCACGTTTTGAAAAGGCTTGAAATATGATTTGAGTATATAAAGTCAAAATACAAGAGAGAGAGATAAAGAGGGGGTGGGGGAGTCTACTGACACCTAAATCACATTACAAATTCGGACGACAAGTTAAATTTAGAAGCTGATGAGCATTTCAGTACCAAAGGGAATAAAACCTGCCAACAATTATAAGCATGCCCTCAGAATGAAGGGATAATATTTCTTAATCACTATTTAATTAGACTGTGGCAAATTATATATGTATTTACAAGTTTAACGACATTTATTGTCTCACCACACAAGTGGGACCATTTATGAACATGCATGCGTAATCGGCTTTCGGATCACAGCACTACAAACTATCTGTGTGTGTGGGGGTGTGTGTGTGTGTGTGTATATATATATATATATATATATATATATATATATATATATATATATATATATATATATATATATATATAGAGAGAGAGAGAGAGAGAGAGAGAGAGAGAGAGAGCAATACTATTGGTATATCAAATTGTGATCCGCCATGGCGCAATAATACGCATATATAAACATTCTAGCGACCCTCTAGATGAATTTCCACATATTAATCATTAGTGATGTATGAAAATAACGATAAAAAGTATTAATGATCCTAGTTTTCTAAATGAATTTAATATGGTACACATTTTCATCACAATCCTTTCTGATTTCTGTTCCCCCTCCCCTCTCATGCATAACGGACAAACTACGCAGAAATGTGGAGTGAGAGAGAAAAGGAATTTGGGATGGATTAAAACCTTGAAATAGAAATTATACCAAGTAATCTACAAGAATATGGTTCGTCGTAACGATACGTGTGCACTCTCCTTGGGATTTATCTACAGTGTTTATCAATGATACAAAGTTGCAAGCCATGTCGACATTTTACAGTAAATTACTCGGTTACGTGGTACAAATACTGTGATGTGTTTAATGTTTTGTTTT
>JAECUM010039813.1:0-21178 GCA_016617855.1 Megalonaias nervosa | reverse complement strand
TGACGTGATCCAACGAAGCTATCATCCTCAAGGGTGGTTTTTGTGTCTACCTGATGTTAAAATGAACATAGCTCGAGTTGGGAAGAAAAATAACACTGTAACAGCTTAATGTTGGAAAAAGCGTGTTAACCAGGGTGTCCCCAGGCTTTCCTCCGGCATGACAGCGTTACACTACGTTTGTATTTATATTACCCTGGCAATAAGCGCGTGGAGACCAATGTACACGTTAATCAATCATTCAAAATCTTAGAGGTTTTAATTCTATATCTTACACGGTGCGAAGGGGTTGCTCAACATTAAAAACTTATTTTACAGGAGACAGATTATAAAACGTTTGTGTAATTGATACACTATGTATTATCTGAGATCTTAAAATAAAATTAAATTAATTCTTTCTTGGAATTCCTCAAATTATTGTCAAATGCTTAGATTTGCAGACGTTTTTATTCAAGGAGAGAAACAAAAATCATTCGCTATTTCAAACAGACCGAGTATAGATGAGACTTTAAAAAATCGTAATGTTATGACTTCATATGATATCCGGCAAAATTATAGCATTTTCATTGATACACTTCCAAAGAACATCAATATCTCGAATTAATTTACCCTTCTGCAAAGTCCTCCTTAACCCTGTTTGACGCAAAATGTTAGATAAAATCCGTGTTTCTCATGTTCAAGGAAAATCGCTAACCGGTCCCTCACGCACACCCACAAACATTTGCTTAATGTCGACTATCATGTTTCTTATTTCTGGATGTCTCTTCGTTTACATTTACGTTAGAGAGATACATCTTTTTTGAAATAGTTTTAAAACTGAGTTTTGTTTTAATACCGGTATGTTTTGCATAAATCTTCAACCATATAAATAATGTAGATATTGATCTTATCAAATCTTTAGAAACGTATTGAAGTATTCAATTCAACTAAAATCAATCACATATAATTAAAAAGGAAGCAATTTATTTTGTTTCAATTCTGTTTTTATTTGTTTGTTTTGTTTTTTTCTTTCTTATAACCTATGAGATTTTTGTCAATAAATATCGCTTTATTTCAGTACGGTCAGCAGTGCAAGACAAGTACCATGCGATATTAATTATCGTATTGTAATTACCCTCATTCCAACTGCAGTAAGGTGTCCTCCGTAATAGGTGATCTATGAGATCTCCACTTAAGATATGACAAGGGATGAAATACATTGAAATCGTCCTCCTTGATGTCCAATATGACCAGACCCACAACAGTCACAGAAAGGCTCAATTGGCTATCTAAGACTGACCTCCAATTACAACTATTATCACATCAGGAGGGTGGGACGGAACAGATCCAATGATAACACCGCCATTGATTTGAAGGGTTTTAAGACGCATCCTATCATTACAATTGTCAACCTTGATATTGCGTCCTCCTGATCGACTTGCCGATGACAGGCGGGGGTCGCTTCGGACCGTCGCTAATGAGCTGAAAAACAAATCACTCTCCACCCCTTGACACACACATCTAATACGGGGCAAAGAACACTGTTTTCAGCTCTGTCATCGAAAATAAAAAATTATATTTGAGAAATATGTTTGAACAAATTCTCGCTGCGACTGGGCAGGATTATACAAATAGGAAAAGCGACCACACTGTGGTCCTGAATCAAACATTGTCAGATCCTCTGAATGGATCTAGATCTGGACTTCCTGTCGGTCATGGGAGTATTCCAATTTGTGATCAAGCTTCAAGATTTAGTCCTGTAATTTATTAATTCTTATTGTGTACACGTATAAAGAAGCTGTTGAAATGATTTTACAACTTAAATGTAGCTTAGCCTTGTCTACTAGACGAAATGCATGTGATTTATTTACATTGTAGTGAATCTACAAATCTCGCGTCAATATATTCTGTGGTGAAAAAAAGATTAAGTTAGATCATAATGTTTAAAGCTGTTGGCTGTTGTAAAATCAACATTTACTGCTCAGATAGAAATGACTTGGTCATCACTTTTTCACGTCATCAATGTGACTTTACTTGTAAGGCTATGTTTTCTGGAAAAGATTGGGCGTCGAAGGACGTGACTGTGACTTTTTCTCTCCCGTAAAATAATGAAAAATAAAATATTTACATAGTGTTAATAATCGCAACAAGAGTAGTGTGAAATAAAATTGTAAGGGGAACAAACCATGTTTGATGTCGTGTGAAATCGATATCGCTTTACGCCCTGTCGCAATCGGTTCAGTTTACGTCCTCCCTCAAATCGTCCCAGCAAGCTTTATATTTCGAAATCCAGATATGATCTTATTAAACAATATCATTTTGAAATATTCACTCACGAACATATACTTTCTTCGATGTATTTAATTAGGAATCTATGGTTTTCAACATGTGTAAATTATATAGAATGTTTAAATACCGTTTAGAGATTTTTCATGGGCAGTTGGTGATCTGGTACTTGTTCCTATACCTTTGGGCGTAGTTACCTATGTTAAAAATAATAGTTCAGTTAATGTATTGTAAAAACATGCACTCCACGATGTCTTCATGGATTTGGATTGCTTAAATCCAGTAATTTGCAAAAACTTTGTTCTTCCAGACAGTTACATACTAAATTATATTCCCAACAATCAGTCTTAATCAGGGTGCGACAAGGAGTGTTCGTGGCCAGTTTATAATTTCTTTAGAAACTGCAACAAATGGTTCACTTTATTTATATCGTATTGGATAACCTTTGTTCGCGAGAAAGAAATGTAAACGGTACTCTTATTTTCGCATTAGAGTTAAAGGATAACAAGTAACTATGTCCAAAATAAAGGCACAGTACATTCTTTGCAGAAACGGCCTTAGCGAAACGCGGGGCCCTATTTGGATCATTTTTGAGGGGCCCCCTGGATTTACGCGCGGGGCCCCCTGTGAACACGGCATTTGGAAATAAACTTTTAAACAAGTTCTATATGATATTAAACTTAACATTTTCTTCCATCTCTTAAAATTACTTGGGGCCCCGAGTGGCCTAATGGTCTAAAGCGCTCTCCGTTACGGATCACTGCCATCTCATCTCTGTCTGCGTGGGTTCGAGTCTAGGATTCGGCGAATGTGGATATGTGAAAAAGTTTGCCAGTAGCTTCTCGTGGGTCGGTGGTTCTTTCCGGGGACTTCCCGGTTTCTTCCTCCACCATTAATACTGGCCGCCATGTATAGCCTATCGTGTGCTGAAAAATGGCGTTAAGCCCCACAACAACAACTCTCAATAGATATGTTTTTATTAAATTACTAATCCGCGGGACCCCTGTGAGAGCGGGGCCCAAATGGGTTAAATCGTCCAATCGGACAAAGGCCGGCACTGATGCTTTGGATTGCTAGTATTTCCCCGTATACCTATCAGACAGTACAATATGTTTCTGTCGTACCAAATCACTGTTTCACTTGTTAAGACGGAATTACTCCAAGAAGATGGTTAAATTCAACAGTGTCGTTAGCGACTATCGATTTGCAAGCTTATCGTATATAAAACTGAAAACCTAACTTGAGCCCATAACTAGAAACGAGGACGAACTTGCGCAAATGTATATAGGGGAAAGTGGAATGTTTGAAATAAAAGTCATGAAAAAAGTTGATCTAATGTACTCACTGCCCGTTAATTTGCATCCTTGTTCTATGATTGTTATTATTCTTGCGGGCTGTGGCCATTTTGTCGTTATCCTGCTGGACTCGAGAACAGAAGGATGGGGTTTGAATCCTACCATCGGACCAGCCTGCGTCGGCTGCTGTGGTTTGTCCCCAGGTAAGACACTCTTCACTACACTTGTATCGGCAGAACATAGTATTTCATGTGTTCAAGTGCCGTACCCTCCCCCCACCCTCAAAATAGTTGGTTTTCTCTAATAAGTTTCTGTTCATTCTAGCCTGTTAAACGTTAAACTGAACTCAATTACCATTTTCATCCAATAAACCATCCAAATAATTCGGAAAACTAGGTCATTAAGCATGTGATCCAGATTAATGCATCTGTCGATTGTGTTCCGAGTTAAATAGATCAGACTGTTGGTCATCGGAACCTTCTGAGCACGAAACTTAAGCATTTGACCTAGATTAACGCAACTGTCGACCGAGTTCTGAGTCAGATAGTTTCTTACCCTGTAAACATTCGGAGCACAAACCTCGACCTCAACCTCCAACGTTCCACCTCAGAGAGTATCCGCACATATAAGTATTCGCAGACTTGCACGGCATTCACTTTTGTTTTAAATATATTAAGATTAGCGTCATTTGCTAGGAAGTGTGTATTTCACGTCTCATAGACTATAGTCATAATACAGATATAAGATATGGAAATACTGCCTTCGATATCAACGGCAACAATGATAATGATACTCATCATCATTATCATTATCGTCATCATCATTATCATGACAACTGCGTCGATGGGATCATTATCATCATGAGTGCAATCTTCAGTTTGTATTTCCTGAGATATTTCAAAATAATGTGCATCGTGCTTTTTGCACATGAATCCATTTATTGATTCGTTTCTTGTAGCAGTGGCGACACTTCAGTAAACAAAATTAAACAATCAACATAACCTGAGATTATTTGTTTTCCTGTACCATACGAAACACACTCGCGCATCCGAGCACACGCATACAAGCAAAATTGTGACGATATGAATCTAAAATGCCTCAAGTGGTACAATAAAAAAGAGAAAAAGCCTACAGTTTCAAAATGGAGCATGTTTTCAAACGATTCCTTACAAATACAACGGGTATGGAAGACCTTTTCCAATTACCCTGTCACGTGCTTTGCCTGTCTCCTATTTTTCTAGATGGGTCATTTAGTGTGGCCCATTATTTACTTTGCCTGCCCTCTTAATCTGAGCTATAACTTTATACTTGATATAACAGCGTGTCCTTGAATTTTGAATCGAGTATACTCTAGTTAGGCCTTATGGACGGGGAGGGTTGTCATGTTATGGGGGAGGGGACCCTGTCAACTTGTAATATTTATCCCACCTTCTAATTTTCAACGAAACCAAAAGGAAACATAACCGAAAACTTCTCTGCGAAATTTTGAAACATAAACACTTGCCACTATAGAAAATGCTCTCTCTCTCTCTCTCTCTCTCTCTCTCTCTCTCTCTCTCTCACACACACACACACACACACACACAAAGATAAATGCATGCATTAAATATGCCTTATTGGCTGGAATGGGGTCATGTTAAGGAGAGAAGTCTTATACTACCTTAGAGATGCCCAAATTCGCACACTTTAAAAATGTACACGTTCAAATTTGTCTTTGCTTTACTACTAGGCATATATACATGCTATGCATAAATGTGTAAATCCATTCACATGACAAAACTTACATGTGTACATAAATACATACATACATATATATATATATAGAGAGAAAGTATATATGGCGGTATATATATATATATATAGAGTATATATATATATATATATATATATATATATATATATATATATAAGTTTGCACACGTATGTAAACTAGTGTATAAGAACGGGATATGCGTCATTCAAAATGTAGAAATCAATACAAGGGACCAAAGTTAAAGAAATCTTGAATCGTCAATGATCCTGAGATTATTCTAAAGAAGCGTATAAGCCAAGACAATTTCTGTACTTTGCAGCTTGAGCCCAAGTTTTATACTCAAATACGGAGCCAGATAAGTGCAAGATGTCTCCTAGATAAGTACTCGGCTTCTGCCTCATGTCTAAAGATCATGAAGACACCTTGCACTCGATTTTTAATTTTTATATAATTATGGCATGTTTAAAATTAACAACCTGATGATCTCATCACTCTCAGTACCTTAAGGATGATGGTGTATGTCAGTTTATTAAGAGTGATGGTGTATGTCAGTATATTAAGAGTGATAGTGTATGGCAGTATATTAAAAGTCATGGTGTATGGCAGTATATTAAGGGTTATGATGTATATCAGTATACTAAGAGTGTAGGTGTATGTCAGTATAATAAGGATGATGGTGTATGTCAGTATATTAAGAGTGATGGTGTTTGTCAGTATATTAAGAGTGATGGTGTATGGCAGTATATTAAGGGTGAGAGTGTATGTCAGTATATTAAGTGATGGAGTAATAATGGTGTATGGCAGTATATTAAGGGTGAGAGTGTAGGTCAGTATATTAAGTGATGGAGTATGTCAGTATATTAAGGGTAATGGTGCTTGGCAGTATATTAAGGGTGGGTTTATTTCAGTATATTAAAGGTGAGGGTGTATGGCAGGTGATGATGTATCGCGGTATATTGAAAGTCATGGTGTATGTCAGTATATTATGGGTGATGGTGTATGTCAGTATATTAAGGATGATGGTGTATGGCAGTATATTGAAGGTGATGGTGTATGGCAGTATATTAAATTTCATGGTGTATGTCAGTCTATTAAGGCTGATGGTGTATGGCAGTATATTAAGGGTGACGGTGTATGGCAGTATATTAAGGGTGATGGTGTATGGCAGTATATTAAGGGTGATGGTGTATGTGATAAATCTCAATACCGGTTTCTGTACCTTGTACGACATCTCTCTCGAACCATAATACAGCAGGAGATTGACATTTGTGTCTTTTGATAAGGCGTCAAAACGTCCTAAACTTAGATGAATGATACATTTTTATTACTAAGATGTGCCGAGACAGAGAAATCTCATAATTATTTGTCAGGTAATATATACGGTACATTTTCCTTGCTATCAGATATTTAGGTTTCATAATAAATTGGTTATTTGTTTCTTCAGACGTTGTTTATTGTCTACATTACACGGACTGCCTGATCACTAGAGACGGTGGATAACTCGGTCTTTATCGCTAAGCACAGCACAAGTTTGAAATAACATTTTAATCGACTGTACTGTCCTATAGCTATCAAAATTAGAGAAGAGTCTTAAAGTTTTGTTTTTTAAAAAGTAAAATATTCGAATTTTATGCAGAAAACTATGCATTTCGGATGTATATGTTGAGTGGTTTCAGGTCTGTCCTCGAATAATGTTGGCCACTCACTTAGCACTTTGAGTTCTACAGTTTGCTTTATCTTTTGCTAAATGTATTCATTTATATTTCCAGGCTTTAGGGAATCCTTTATATTCTCCTGTTACCCAGTTCACTGTGGTTACCATTAGAGTAATCATTTTTGGAGGAGGGATATACAATTAAAGGAATGGCCAGTTTCGTTGAGATTTTAACTTCCTGCAAGTAGCCATCCACGTAATTGAAATTATATTGACGTGCTGATGGCGAATTTAGTTGTCAAAAGCTGTTATTTTAGCTGAAATCCCTCAATAAAGTCTCTTTAGCGTATGGGAGGCAATGCGTATCAAATAAGATAATGATTTTGTAAATATGTACTTTGGACAATAATGGAGTAGTAATTGTCCAATAGGGATCACAGACTAATGCGTATGGTAATTAAAGCATAACTCCCCGGGGATGCTGTGATTGTGGATGACTGATAAAATCTTTAAATTTTTTAAACCAGCTGCTTTGAGGGACCCCCATGGTCAAGTAATTTTGTCGCCGGATTAGTGACTGGATTGGTTTGACAAGACTGGCTGAACCTTCACCTCTGGTAGAAATCAAACCTTTGTACTAAGTCGCCAGGGCAATTAGTGGGGACGCAGGGCCAAGTCATTTTCCATAAATCACATGTGTACAAGGCTAAACTTAGAACTTGACATAACCAGCTATTTTGATTTGCTTTTACATCCAGTCCGAGTCGCGTGTCTAAAAAACAACGATTAATAACTTTGATTCAAGTATTGCGGCCTTTGCAAGTGGACTAGGCATATCGGTTACGAAGTCTTCCTGTGTTAATATCTTGCAGGGCGGAGAAACTGCGGACCAAGTCTTAAAGTCTTGTCCCCCCGCCAGGCAGTGTTTCAATTGAGACCCATTGCAATGACACTTATTGTCAAACTCCAATTATCAATGTATTTGTTACCATCTTAACTAATATTAAAGCATAAAATAATTCGCGTCACATGCAATTTGTATAATTTATATTTATATAATTCTACGTCTTAAGGTGATTTACAATACCTGGACCGACATTATTAAAAACATTATTCAGAAAATCCTCATGCTGAAAATCAAGGTTATTCATGAACCTTTTTCGAAATTCAACATTGGATAAGTCTACCTTGGAAATGTTAGTGTTACTAGCACCAGTGCACTGCAAAGAAGCAACTAAATTATAAGTTTAAACGAAATATTGATCTAAAAACTTAACGTCATAGAGTTTATTCATAAAAGGCTTTCGTAACAGTAGTAGCTTTTCACACGATTGTTACATAAATTTACGTGTTTCACAATTTTACCCATTTGGAGTCACAACGGAGAAGATATCAGATTATTGGCGATTTTCGTGTAAACTATGGACTTAACTATTAAATACCGGGATTTTGGTATTATGTCATGTGAGACATAGCTATGCTTTTGGACTCGTACATGAAAACATCTTTCTTAAACAGGAGCTAGTGAAACAAAGGGAAAGAATTAAATTTACCAGAACATAAATAAGAAAATATCACTGGTACTTTATTACCCCATTTTTTGTTTTTGCGAAATATATTTAGGCTTTTAAAATAGAATGACATTCACCCTGAATGAGTTGCGCAACGCTTACCATCCGTGGGTTAAAACCTGCTTCTTTTTGCTTTGTGGCAGTATAATTGATGGAATGAGTGGTTGGAGCAACCGCCTCGGATGCGGGAGGTCGCAGGTTCGAACCCCGGCCAAGTCGTATCAAAGACTTATAAAAATGATACTAACAGCTGCCTCGCTAGGCGCTCAGCATTAAGAGGTATGTTAGGACTGGTCGGCCTGGTGTTAGAATAGTGTGACTGGGTGGGGCATGATGCTACATATCTGCGGCATGATGCCCCAGTGCTAGACATCACTATAAACTGTAGGCATCGTAGCGATATGACTGAAATATTGTTGAAGTTACGTTAAAAAAGCTGATTCACACACACACACACACACACACTTAAGCTCTCAATGGAACCTTCTCCTATTATTGAAATTAAAAATACTACGAATGACATTTACCCCACCCCACCGTGCAGAATAACTACATTAATCCTAAAACATGTCTTCACAAGAAAGGCTTAGCCAATGTTCGCAACAAATGGTAGTGTAATCGCTCGTGTGTGTGTGTGTGTGTGTGCGTGCGTGCGTGCGTGCGTGCGTGTGTGTGTGTGTGTGTGTGTGTGATTAAGTAGTGTTCAATTTCGAGGCAATCTAACAACATAAATCTAACAATATAAGTTATATGCAGTGTTACATTTATTTAACTAGGGCCTTCAAATTTTATTTTATCTCAGACAAGATTTTAAAAAAAAGTCAGATCCGGATGCCGACGAATGTATTTAAACGGAGGCATTAACTGCATGCAGATCCTTTGTTCATACCTACATATGTGTAATACCTACATATATGCATTACCTGCATATGTGTAATACCTACATATGTTTAATACCTGTATATGTGTAATACATACATATGTGAAATATCTACATATGTGTAATACCTACATATGTGTAATACATGAATATGTGTAATACCTACATATGTGTAATACATGCATATATGTAATACCTACATATGTGTAATACCTACATATGTGCAATACCTACATATGGGTAATACCTGCAAATATGTAATACCTCCATAAGTGTAGAAATATAAATATTTGAACCTTAAATTTAAGAACTGTTGATAATATTACTGTATACGTGTGGAATATCCTTCTTGCTTCTGCTAGGGCTGGAGGGGCAATATAGTAAGCTAGGCCAGGAGGGACAAATTACTAAGCTTGGGAAAGAGGGGCAATATAGTAAGCTAGGCCAGGAGGGACAAATTACTAAGCTTGGGAAAGAGGGGCAATATAGTAAGCTAGGCCAGGAGGGACAAATTACTAAGCTTGGGAAAGAGGGGCAATATAGTAAGCTAGGCCAGGAGGGACAAATTACTAAGCTTGGGAAAGAGGGGCAATATAGTAAGCTAGGCCAGGAGGGACAAATTACTAAGCTTGGGAAAGAGGGGCAATATAGTAAGCTAGGCCAGGAGGGACAAATTACTAAGCTTGGGAAAGAGGGGCAATATAGTAAGCTAGGCCAGGAGGGACAAATTACTAAGCTTGGGAAAGAGGGGCAATATAGTAAGCTAGGCCAGGAGGGACAAATTACTAAGCTTGGGAAAGAGGGGCAATATAGTAAGCTAGGCCAGGAGGGACAAATTACTAAGCTTGGGAAAGAGGGGCAATATAGTATGCTAGGACAGGAGGGGCAGTATAGTTAACTAGGGCAAGAGGGACAATATAGTAAGCTGGGGAAGGAGGGACAATATAGTAAGCTGTGGAAGGAGGGACAATATAGTAAGCTGGGGAAGGAGGGACAATATAGTAAGCTGGGGAAGGAGGGACAATATAGTAAGCTGGGGAAGGAGGAGTAATATAGTACTTAATATACATGAACTTAATAATCTAAACGCAATGACATGTGTGATCCACAGTCCTCCAAAGATACCAGTCTTTCTGGAAAGATTTTTCAATAAAACAATTTCGTTCCAAATGACCAACTAAATATTTTTGTTTTTCTAAACAAAATGTTTTTGCAAAGGCCGAACAATTATAAGGTTCCATTTATCACTTGAGGTGGAGAAATGTAATATTCCATTTCTATGATCCAACATGCACCATGTCCGTTATCTTTGTTTATTAAGCATGTACAAAACTGAAATATTTGCAGTTTTATGTGTGACCAGCCTTTTTTTTAATACAACTATATTTCAAGATCAGCTCCTGATGTCTTAAGTTTTCTTGCTCTGTCCCTTGTGAAATTCTGCAAAATCATGTTACTGCAAAAGGAATACAGATTCTCAAGAATATAATGCTTTCCAATATCTCGTTTTAATTTAAGTCCTAAGCAGCCAACATAACCCATGTGAACACAGGATACATTATAACTTCAGTCAATATATTTCTATTGGTCATGACGCAAATTTCGTTTATGCTTTTGAGTACATGAACGTCGAGTTGAACAGTTCAGGTTGGTGGGTGTAATTATCGTGTGGTGAAGTGCTGCCCATTACGTACTGGATAGTAATATATAAATTTTCATATGACATTTTCGATATCAACGGTAACAATAATGATGATGATGATTCTCATCATCATTATCATGATCGTCATCGTCAGCCTCATGACGATATATACACTTTAAATGCGTTCATTTGGATCTGACTGAATACGCCTCGCCACTTAAAATATGTCCATTTCACATAACATTTTGATCGAGTCCTGCAACATCACGTGGCCATATCTTATGGTCATATCAAAAGAGAGCAGTCACTCAAGGGATACAGAAATAACTTTTCTCATGACATTCGCTATGATGCTAACTCAATTCAATACCCATCTCTTACGGATATTCGTCTATGAATACACATATTTTCCACAGTGTATGCTTTGAATACATTTCATCAACCGGAAGTGTGTACTGAAATCTGAGCAGAGTTAAGCTTTGAAAAAAGAAACCGGAATATCTCCTATCACACAGGCTGATTTCGGTCTTATTTTACAGTTAAACAACACCATAGAACCAAATACAACCAGTTGCAAAACAGTTAGTAATTTTGAAGAAACAAAACTATTATAAGCTTTACGTATAAAAAAGGGACAAGAACGGAACAAAATAAAGATAAGTGTCGTACAGTCATGCATAGTTTCTTTGTAATTTGTAATTTTCTTATCTTCTTTTGGTACAACCTTCCTAAAAAGCATTTTAAAAAAAAAAAAAACTGTAGCTGTTGAATATTTTAGATTAGTTTTTATTTTGTGTACTTCTTTTATTTCTGTGAGATTAAATCACTTGACTAATTAGTGTGCTTACTTCTGACATGTTTAGAAATATTCCATACGTCCTGGATTATTGAGGGCAGTAAGGGCACCTTTTTGGCATAATATCTCTTTACGATGGGAAAGGGTAAAGACTTGTCACTATTTCTCACTCAAAGCTGCGTTTGGGAAGTCATTGTAAGTCACTCCAAGATGTATTCTCTTTCAGTCACCATGTTGTTTAATTTTAATAAATATTTTACAGATAAACACATCAACACAAATAGTTCTTGATGCAAACATATCTGTTGCTGCAAATGAACACTAACCTTTGTGCTAAAAAGTCAAAACTTGCAGAAGATGCCATGAACAGAAAAGAAAAGACGGATGGATGAAGTGTATAAATGTGCATATAAGTAAAAAGCTGAACTAAGTAGGAAAATTAGGATGGAAAAAAAGAAAACCGTTTAGGGTCAAAGCAAGAGAAATCTAACAAACCGTTTATTGAGAGAACATTGCAAGTTAAAGAAGTTAATAACATGTATAATGAATTATATAAATTAAAGCATTGATGTAATTCAAGTTGAAACACATATACATCATATTTTATTTGTTCACGAATTGTAACTTGGTCGTATTGAAATAAATCACACCAAATAAAGAATTAAACATGTATAATCAGATTGAAGTTTGTCAAATTCAAACACAAACATTGTGAAACAATCTCATTTACATAAATTAGGTGGTGTAACATTTATGGATAACAAGGTTGAAAGTTTACGAAAGAAGAAAGGAGACAAAAACGAGATTTTGCCAGTTTGAGCAATGACATTTTGACTCTGTCACTTAAAATGTCTTTCGAGACCTCTTTATCCTGTCAACATAGAAACAAAATATGGACCATTTAGATTGACAATTATGAATTTATTTATGGTACATCATGTACTAATTCAGGTAATCGTGTACCTTTAAGTTATGCACGAGAGCAAACGCCACTATCGCTATTCATGAGTGATGTTAGAAGAAGATTGGAACCATATCTAACCAAAGACTGACAGTTTAAACAGAAATGCCTTACGCAAAAAGGGGAATGTCACAGCTGTGTAAAACCTTCGAATGCGACGATAATAAGAACAAATTGTAATTACTATTGCTGGAATTAATCATTTTGAAACAGAACCAGTGAATAAACATTTCCCACTGGTAATGACTGAGACTTACACGTGTTCTATAGACGGGTCAAATCATTTGCGAAGAAATAATTCGAATAAAGCTGAACACAAATTGCAAAGTTATCATGAGCACAATAGGGTCATATTTTATTATACATGCGTAAGATCAACTGAACTGCATTCGAAATTTGACCACATGATCACTGATAGCACAAAATAGGCATTTGAAACATTCGATTTTAATTTGAACAGTGTTCATCCGACATGAACCTCATACAGATTTTACCCGATTGGGTAAACAAATAATAAAACATCTGTTAACGTTGACAATGATGATAACAAATGTTTGTTCTATGTGAGTGACTTAATTAATAAATAATAAATTAATTAATAAAACCATGAAAGACAAACAAATACAGGTTAGATCGATTCAACAATCTACCCAATAGAAGTCCTGCCAAAGTCATGGAAGTTGATAAATTGTAAAATTAAATTTGGTATATCCATAAATAGATCCGGGATAGTAGAAGCATGATACATCAGACCGGTTATAGCGATCAAAAGACTGAATAGAAATGATACATTGACGTGTTTATAGTTATGGGGCAAGATTAAGGTCGGTACCATTAAGTAGTTACAAAAATGATCTCCCCTGATTAGTTTCTTGCCCAGGAAACAAATGTATTGAACATACGTTCACTAGTAAAATGTGCTTGAATTTCTTAATAAATCGGACAAAATGAAAGAGGACTAAACATACACATATTATTAAAAATATTATACTGTTAAATTTTTAGAAAATTAAAAATCATCAGCTGAAGGTTAAATTCGTCAGTTAATATGGCGTTGAATGTGTGGTGGTTGAACATGCTGAGCAAGAAATTGAAAAGACTCAAAAGCAGCCAGATCCATTCCATCTGACTTCTGTTTATATCTCAAAATCAACAGACAGGAATTACAACCAAAGAGGTACCGATTCCATTCGTGTGTTTTAGGGTGCTTTGAGAAAAAATCTAGAAACTATCACAATTAGAACTGACGACTAAGAATGCAATATCTGTGTTATTAATGGAAGAAGATGAAATGCATGTGAATTCAATCAACGTCTGCAATATCTCTGCCATAATCATCACGAACTATAAGGTTAGAGATTACGATCACACAACATGAAATTGTAGAGACCTTCCACATAACTACTGCAATTTAAATTTGAAATAGTAAAGGTTCACATCATTGTTCATTCACGACTTGTCAGG
The DNA here is from genome assembly GCA_016617855.1 of Megalonaias nervosa. Taxonomy (NCBI): domain Eukaryota; kingdom Metazoa; phylum Mollusca; class Bivalvia; order Unionida; family Unionidae; genus Megalonaias; species Megalonaias nervosa. The sequence continues at coordinate 6,900 of JAECUM010039813.1, read as the reverse complement.
TTATGACAGTTTTCTGTTTCTTAAGAAATTAGTTAAACGGGATCTTGAATAATAGGTAACGATTATACCAAAGGAAAAAAACCCCTAGAAGAAATGCATTTTATATAGCAAAAGCTTCGAAGTAGATAATTTCGTGAAAAACGGAGAAGAAATATCTATTAAAAATACGACCAAGTTTTGTGGAAAGGTTCAGATTCGTGAGTTAATCGTTGGAACAGTTGGTAAAGAATTTGAACGATGATATGATCACATATACATTTAGGTGGCTTCGAAGTTCAACATCTGCGTATCTCAGAAGGAACATTAGCGTTTACAAATACTTGGAAAGGTTTGAGGAGTTTTGAAGAAAAACTAACAGATATAGCACCAATATAAAATGTTTATTCGTCACTATTCAACTCCAACATACCAAATGACGATCATAAATATGTTCATGCTATGGAACATTCAACAAAAAAAAAATATTAACTTACCTTCATGACTATTACATAAGAAAAAGATCATTGAAAAAGTTAGTAACGTTTATATCATATACTACAAGCTAGACCCTGCTCACTAGTTCAGTGCTTCAAAACTAGCTCCTGATGCATGTTTGAAGCCTGCAGATGTAGAACTTGAAATCAGACAGACAATGGCATATTCCTGCTGATCGAGAGTAGAATTAGAGGTGGAATTAGTACGATATCGCGTCAATATGAAGAAGCCAAACACGAATATGAGGCGAATGATGAGGAACATTAATGGTGAGTTCTAAAATTCCAAAACTGGTGTGGTATAGAATTTGTACTCAATGGCAAAACTATCCCAGTGGTAACTTTACTATATTGTAAACGTAGCTTGGGTAGTTTGGCTATTCTAGTATTTCTACCTACACTATGGAAATTCTACCACCCCCATCCCCCTCGAAAATAGCATGGGATTAAGAGTACACCTTGGAGTATTAATCTAACATTTTCTGGCCAAAAATATTTATAAGTGAAATGATAAAAGAATTGCAAAAATGTTATAAATAGGTTATAATATTATAGATTCAAATATGAAAATATATGTGATATAAAAGCTATAAATGTACAGTGTTTAAATAAAGCAGGAAAATATGTTCTCCAAATGTGCTCTCAAGATCAATTATTTTTTTTTTTACTCAGGAAAATAATTTTAGTATAACAAGTTACAATTACTGAGAAGTTATGTTATTTGATCTTTCATTATCAAAGGAAATAAATTATATGCGTTAAGCATCTGAGAAGTTCCTATTTATCCTTTGATAAGTTTCTAATTACGTTATTAACTTTGTGCACCTCTAATCTGTATTATACTGAATGCTACTTCAAAGAGCTTGGAAAGGTTTCCTGAGATGTTCATTGTTATAAGAAGGTCCACCAAACGTACTGGAATGGTTTCCTGAGCAGTTTGAGGAGAAGTATATATATATATATATATATGCTATGAGTATATATATATATATATATATATATATATATATATATATATATATATATATATATATATATATATATATATATATATACACCACTGATGACAAATCACATTTCAGTTCATTAATATCTCTGCTTGTAACGAGTATATCTGCTTTGTTAGAATACCTGGAATGTATAAACTTTTATGGAATACCGTCATGGAAGAGGACCAGTACCAACAGATCCAAGCTTTTCTTGGTTTACCCACTTACAAAATTTATTTTACCTAGGGTGTATTATTAAAGATTTTATCCTGGGTACTTTTATTATAGTCATGGAATATTTACTAGAGCATTTTATTGAAAATTTAGGCTGGGGTTACTTTTACCCGAGTCATAATATATGTACCTATAATATTTGATTGAAGATTTAGGGAGGGGTGAGCTTTTAATATAACCATGGACTACGTGTCTATGATATTGTAATGTGTATATGCATTCTTTACAGATCATGACCCGCCAACATTGACAAGAGCAATTAGCTCAAAAAGTGCAAGCCCTGTCTGTTGGTGTCTGATACTCTTCACTACAGCCATAAGAGCTATGGGCATGTAAGAGTTGTCCAAAAGTCGGTGAAAGACTGGTATTATCCAAGCCTGCCACGCAGACCTTACCAGCGGTCATTTTGGTGTCAACAAGAGATAGTTGAAAGTTGACGAGCGATACTTCTAGCCTGGGATGTTTCATAGGTGAGATTTAACAACTTTAAATTAATACGGTCTTATGCATTATGCACATAGATACTAACAACCTTTATCGATTGGGACAATGTGCCAACAGGTGACTGCTAAGAATTGTAGGTGGGTAAATAACAAACAAATCAAATTGATATTAAAAATAAATATCTGTCAAATATAACGGATAATATTTAAGCAGGGTACAATTTAGATTTGATTTGGAGGTACCACGAAAGAGTTACACGACTTCTTCAAGGAGTATTGTATTGCACTTGAAAAGAAGGAAGTACCTCTGGAAGAACTGTCAGAACTTCAACCAACAAACTTAATAAGGGAAGAACGGCACAAATATTAATATCGACGCTGTTTGACAAAACAAATCATGAAAACCACTACACAAGTATAAAATTAGACATGCAACGTAATAAAGTACATATATTAAAACTGCTAATTATTTAATAAATGTGTATATATTTATCATTTCACTTTTCACTTAACTGTCCCCTCGAGTATGTCGTTATATTTAGCTTATAACTGTTTGTCGTAGGATATAGTTGCTGTGATAGAGCCAAAATCTGGTTTGTACTCAGATGGATTTAAGGCATACCTTGGCTCACGTTTGAACAAATGAGCTCTGTACGCGTCACCACTATCGCGATTGCATTAAGGAGAGAGAGAGAGAGAGAGAGAGAGAGAGAGAGAGAGGGGGGGTTGGTTCAAGATATTACAATGACAATATATTAATTTGTGATCTTGCTTCCTACTCACTGATCGTAAATAAACAGTCACCAGTCATTTTGAAAGCATTTGGATTAGTGGAGTTGTGGTCCGAAAAAAATATTTTGATATATGAGAGAGAGAGAGAGAGAGAGAGAGAGAGAGAGAGAGAGAGAGAGAGAGAGAGAGAGAGAGAGAGAGAGAGAATTTCCACATATGGCGTTTCTCACAATATTGGGATTAATGTAAGAGATAGATATAATATATGTATTGATAAATACTTATTCGATTATAAAAATTTCATACCTGCGAGTCTTTGCTTTCTGGAAACGAAAGTTTTGGAAATCCCGTACCTTTTCTTGGAAAAATGCAAGATTACGTTATTTTTTTCAGGAGAATGTACATATTGTGAGTGTATTCTAATTCTTGACACGGAAGAGAAAAACCCATAGCTTCAAAACACGAATATATGAATAATTTTGAACAACTCATAGTAAAAAAGCACGCAAATAATAGAATGATTTTGAACAACTCGTAGCATAAAAGCACGCAATAATAGAATTATTTTGAACAACTCATAGCATAAAAGCACGCAATAATAGAATAATTTTGAACAACTCATAAGTTAAAAACACACATTGATACAGTTATTTTGAAAAACTCATTGCTTCAAAACACGCAATGATAGAATGACATTTTAAAAAGGCCCTTATGTTCAAAACACGCAGTTTGGAAAAATTCAATTTGAGGAAGAAACTGTTGGATGCTTCCTGAAACTGGGTCCTGTATTAGCTAATGAAAACATAACGCAACGCCATTAGTAGGGATAGTTAACTCTTATCTTGCAAGTTACAAGCCTAAATTTCTATAACATTTTTAATATTTCAAGCTTAAATATTATTGATATTTCAAACACATTTTCTGTTTAAACTCCTTTTCCACACTTTCTCCAGATATGTAATCCATTTGATTTAAAACGATGTTCAGTCATGACACAGTGACTGATCGAACCTTTATTCGACAACATAACATTGCACTAACATGTTTAAAAGCACGCGCTGACTCAAACAATTCTGACTGGCTACTCTGAATAGAAGTACACGAGGATATTATGGTAATAATATGCAGTGAAAAGTGGTGGTAAGTTTAGATTGCTCGCACAACTTAATTTTGCTTCACTAGGTATGAAAAATCAGTATGAAGTATTTTAAGCAATAAATAGAGCATACCCTCCCATTACCCCATCGAGCGCGCACAGACACACACACCGGTTCAGACACCCCATTCATCTCACAAAACCAGTGGGGATTTTTTTTTTTTCTCTGGGATAATCAACATCTTAAGGACATGATTCATTCCGTAAATGCTTCCAACTAGGAAATATTGACTTAATTATGTAACCAAAAGATGCATTTCCTCACCTGTGTAAAACCCGTATTGCTTTCAATTTATTTAATAAACTTGCTCATTTGAAGACTGTCAACCTGGATGGTATTTTTAATTCTTGATTCCGGAAAACGGAACAGCGCTATGACCTGTGGTAATTAGTCGATACCAAAATAGCTGATTTAAAACAGAACAGCCTTGTCTTTTAGTGTTTCAAAGGTCAGAAAAGGAAAAAGAGTAAAATCACGAAAATCAAAGACATTTTTAGAAGTTAGTACAATATTGCAATTAAGAGTTTAATTATAATTTCTTTGCGTTTTAATCGTTTAAACTGCAAATAAAGAAGTACAACTGAGTGTTTGTTATGCTTCATGATTTGAAAAATGGCCAATCTAAATTTTAGTTTCATTTGGGATATTGTGAACAAACGTACGCTCTGAAACTTCGTTCAGATCACATAACGATCAGACTTTGAAACTGTAAAAGTGAATAGCGTAAATTAGTCTTCCACCAATATGGAACGGTGGATCTGCTCGTGCCGTGCCCGCTTGCGCGGTAGCTGTAGACGGACTCGAGACAGGCTGTTGTAATTTCTGCTGCTACGCAAATGATGTAGAAGAAGACGTCTTGACCCAGACGGAATAGTAGGTTGAGTCGACTCTAGTTTATCAAAATAAGTGCCGACGTCACCAGGGAACACCTCCAGTGGAATTCAGTGACTGCTGGTAATATTAGCAAAAGTGATGGAAGAAAGAAATTATATATACTCAAACTCGTTTGTTGGCAATTGTTGGAATTATGTTGTATCGAATAAATATATAACTAAAAATACGTACACGATCAGTAGAACGACTGAACTTTTTTCTTCTGAATAATTACACTGGGACACACAATGGACTACACAAATAATTTCCGGCGTGTGCCCAAAAAATACGGTACGGTGGGCGAGGTTTGCATCTGTATTTGTCATTATAGTTGCGTATACAGCTATCGTATATTAAAAACAATGCTTATCAACCATCCTAAATTTAAAGAAACAACTGATTTTATGTGATCTGTCATCCAAAATATAGACCAAATTTATTGCTCTTAGATTTTTCAATCGTGCAGCACCTAACTTACAGGTAATTTAGGGCCATTTTGAAAGAAAAAAAACCCAGAAATATCTCCTGACGATCTAATCTCACCTATCACCACTACAACCACCCTCTTAAGTTATCCTAAAAGGACCTTAATTAAAACAGAAATCTCCCGCAGTGTGGGCTTTACATTCGTAAAAACGTAATAAGGTATTAATATTGACAATAATCAGTGGTTCAACGCTGATAGAAATAAAAGAAAGCTTTTGAAATATGAGTAGTTATCAATGCTGAATCCGGAATACAATAACTTCTATGATTCATGACGCAAGATTAACCTCCATAAGCGAGGTTCAAATATCCAGCAATTACCTGAAGAAGTTTGGGATACCTGAGAAAATAGGCGATATCGAGAAATAAATCACAATGGATTATAGCGATAACTGGGATGGAATAACAGCGAATGCATAGGTTAACCACGTATGTCGCGTTTTCTTTCTTCCGTGGAGTTGATCCTTAGAAAACGTTTGTGTAAAGAAAAATAAAATCTGAGCTTCAACTGGATGGAGGTGGAAGTTTCTCTTCACTGATAACCGGCTTGATCTTTGAGTGTACGAATATCACGCCCTAATTTGTGGTAGTGATTGCTTCTCATAAGCAATCCCTGGCAATCCGATTTTTCTCTGACTAGCTAGGACAATCCAGGTCTTTATGTACTCCAGAGTACCATGTCCATAGTCAAATGTTGAGGACATTTTAAACACAGGTCCGTGCATTTCTTCTCGCAGAATGTACACGTGTCTTCTACGGCTATGCCTGACACTACAGATAGTTTTTATTTCACCTGAAATACTCTTAGCAAAAATACTCCTTGCAAAAATGTATGCATTCGAAATTTCTTTTTTTCGGTATAACAGTTATTTACCCGTTTGCTAGCACCAATGATAGACATAAAATAATAATAAAACAAGTATAATGTTTTCTCCTTTTCAAAGCTTCACAATAAAACCTCGTAAGATTTGATACAGCTGAAGGCATTTGCGTTTTTTCTTTAAGATTTAATCCAATTGTTATCTCGTTCTGTCAATCTGATTTCATTCATACATACATACATACATACATACAGACATACAGACAGACATTGCCTTTTTCATTGGCAATAACATTGCAGCAAGCATTGTCATTCTTAAGGCAAACAAATTTAAATAGCGTTAAAATGTCAGTACAAATCTGAAAATTGTAAAACTTGTCATGTTGAATCTAAAATACAATTCTGCCGAGGATATATTACCTACTTAAATTCTCTTGCTTCCTGATATCATAGCTAAACTATCATAATTATAATTGAAACAAATGGATCGGCTTAATTTAAAAAGATAAAGAAATGTAACTGTTATTACAATTATCTGTATAACTGTTCCAGTTACCCCTGAGGGCAGTTGCAATCTATTGCGACAGTAAAGTAGTTCACACGACCTTGAAACGGTGGCTGTTCTATGTACTGGATTTTATGCGTCATTGGTCTGAAATACCATACAATAATACACATCAAGTACATGTATAT
>JAECUM010039812.1:0-20708 GCA_016617855.1 Megalonaias nervosa | reverse complement strand
TAATAATAAGACTTGAATGGTACCTTTGGCTTAATTTCTTGCTGTCTGATGGGGTTTCAAAGTTTCTTGAAGGATTCAGTAACTTCCAATTGGTTGGGCTAGGTCACATGAATAGGCAAGTTTGTCGCAAAATGAGTAGCATATTCTGTCAAGTGGGATCTAGCATGAAATACAGTCACAACAGACAGTGTATATAAAGTGAGGACTGAGCAATCAGTCTCATTCTGATTTTGGAGTCATTCACATTTCCTGTGTTCCTGTTGTAAGTCTGCAGACGTTTTTTATGTTGATAGTAAAAAACATTTGTTTGGACTGTTCAGTGGAAACAGACAGTGCTCATTATTTGGACTATAATATTATTCTGGAACTCTATAAATTATTCAAATGACTTCTGCACAAAGCCATCTTGACAACATCATGGTTCTTGGAAGACCAGTACATTTCTGGTTTTGAAATTTATACAGAACTTTTCCTTCATATAGGATTTTCATAGAACTTTAGAAGGATTATTTTGGATTCACTTCATAACACTCTAAGTTCCTTTCACATTTTTCATTTATAACTTTGATAATTAGATTGTTTGTTACATTTTACAAAAATTGTTGGTTTTGCTATTTTTTTTGGTTGCTTTGTGACCATAAAGTTGTAACAATACAAATGATGTTTTTGCTGCACTTTCTTTGTTACAAGATTGGAAAAATAAACATCCTTAGCCTGTGTTTGCAGACAAGCAATTTGCTATGCTACACCAAGAAGCAACATATTCATGGATTTATAACATTCTGTCAAGCTGAGTACCTTGGAGATATGCATCATTTGGGCCCATCTGTAATGAGTTACTGACAACCACAAACAACAGTGGTCACATCAAAGAGATAAAAATGAAGTATTTGTCATGTGATAATGACTTGCTAGGCACTGCAGTGCAGTGTGTACAGATTATTCATGCAAAGATACATGATAGATTTCTGGATCATTCAATTTTTAATGCATACACTTTTCCTGAAAATGTTAACATGCCAAAGTTTGGTATACTTTGATAACTAATTATGGTCAACCAAGAGAGAACAGTGATGCAGTCATCAGTGCTGACAAAGTAAAGTAGTGGGGGGATTCTCAAGTACATTGTGTACAACAATTACAGAGGACTGTCTGCAGCTGTATTACTGACAAAATTAGTTTCAATGAAACAACAGTACCTGACTGATGGAAATTGCACAGACCAGTGTCAAGCATTGAGTGCAAGCAAGGATTTTCATGCCAGAATTTGAAGAAAACAAAGATGTAGTGCAACCTGAGTGTTAACACTTGATGAACTTCTGAGGATAAATTTTGTTGGTGATAATGTAAGAGATTTGTGATCTCATGCCAGCAGTCAGGAAGTGGAAGTAAAATTAAAACAGACTGTATCAGCAAAACAATGAGAATGCTTTTTCCAAACAGATGCACTTGTAATGAGTGGATTTACTATAGTGCAAATGTGGCAATTTCATGATTGGTGATGGGAACATAATGTAAATACATTCTCACACACACACACACACACACACACACACACACACACACACACACACACACACACACACACACACACACACACACAAACACACACACACACACAGACACATACACCTTTTGTGGGGAAACCCATAGCAAATCATAGCGATAAACTCATGGTTTACTGCTACCACAGATACTTATAGAGGGGCAGGAATAGTTTGTGCATGAATATATATTACAAACAGATGATTCAGGTGTGACTGTGAAGTGCCTTGACTGATTTTGACCATGCTGATAGGACCAAAGATAGTGGTATGGGATATACCCTCAAGTCATGATGGGACCAAAGATAGTGGTATGGGATATACCCTCAAGTCATGATAGGACCAAAGATATGAAGAAAAATTTGTTGTTTTTAACCTGGAACCTTAATTTTAAACACTGGATCATGAACTTTAAATTAAATACAGTATATCAGTATCACAGACCTTTGTTCCTTTTTTTCATTCTGTGACGTACCCATAGACCTACCATCAGTCCTGCCAGTCCTGAAGAAAAGAAAGTCATAAATTAACAATGTCACATGTATTTCCAATACTGAAATTTTAGATTTATCTCCATTACTACCCAAATATTTAAAGGCCAATTGTAGCCCATCCATAAGTCTTAATTTCAAGGTGTTTTTCCTCTTTTGCCAAGATTTTATTTCAAAACTATATATCTACTGTATAATAAATTCAAGCTGTTTATTTAGCATCAAGGCAGCTGGAGTAAAATGCCTTGGCCAAAAGCCACACCACAGTAGCCAATCCAGGCTGACCAGATGGTAGGATTCAAACCCACATCCTTTCAGTCATCAATCTGTTACACTAACCACTGAGCCACGATGTCTCCTGCCTATATTAGTCACCTCTTCAGATATGTAAGAAGGTTGCATTGGCCCATTGTACATCTCTTTGGACATTTGGGAGGTTGCACTGGCCCATTTTGCATCTCTTAGGACATGTGGGAGGTTGCACTGGCCCATTTTATGTCTCCAATAACACAGGTGTTACATTGTCAGGTGATGGGCTTTGAGGGGACATCAATATTTTAAACAAAGCCATCAATCTAATTTACATACGGTAAATTCACTTTTATTCATAGGGTACCAATTTTGGGGGATTTTATGGTTTACCACAAACCATGAATTTAAATACCCAATGTTAATTATTTTTGTCATACCTGCTATTTCTGTTACATGAAAATTAAAGTATAAATAACATTTATTAAACACCACAAAAAAAGATAATCCAGAAAAAAATTAATTCACCATTTTTCCTTCTTGATTTTTTCTTCAACTTACATCTAACACTAAATTATCAATAGTAACAATAAAGTATAATTTGAAACATACAGTCGATCAAAAGCTACCTAAAGCATAGACTGATTTAATGCCTTTATTCTTATAAATAAAATGCATTACTTCTTTTAATTAGTGTAACATCAAAGGTTCAATGTATCAATATATATGCAATTCCTTGAGTCATTTTTAACTTAATGTAACAAATCATTGTTTGACGATAGTGTGGGTTTGTAAGAAACCCAGCATTGTGCTTTTTTTTTTAACATTCGTGCATTGGCAAACAAATTTAGAGAGAGTCAATATGGTATTGTGTAGTGAATAATAAGTGTATGAGAAAAGAGAAGAATATAATACTGAGAAGTTACTGCAGTGAAGCATCGATTTACCAAGAATTCCAACAATAATTAACCCCACTACTACTCCAACATGAACTGTATCTGGTGATCCAGTTGATCCAGATAGGGAAGTCTGATGAGCTGTCAAAAGTAAAAAAAATCAGTTAATATACATTTTTGAATCTCAGCAAAGACCAATCTAATGTAGCTGTGAACACCATAAAACCACATTTAATGTATATAATATGTATGTTACATTTCTATGACTAAAATCTATCATGTCAATAAAATTATATGAGCACATTTGAAAATAAACACATTCTTGTTTAGCAAAGCCATTACTTAGGCTCTACAGAACATGGTGTTGAGCCTGTACATGGTATTAAATAGCAAACATAAGGAATACAATAATAACGGAAGAAAGTTTCAACTGAATGAAGAGACTGATGTATGTATGTATATATGTATGTATGTATGTATGTATGTATGTATGTATGTATTATGTATGCATGTATGTATGTATGGATGGATGGATGAGTAGATGGATGTGTGTGGTTATGTGCATGAGTGTGTGTGTGTGTAATTTAACAGCTCATCAGCACAATCATGGCTATATAGTGTCAAGTAATATTAAATATTCAGAAAAGTTTACAGTAAACAAAAGAAAAGGCAAACTAGAGGAATGGTAAGCAGTTTGCTAATGTAAGTATACCCAAACCTCTCCTACATCCCACCCTGATGGAGAGGAGTATATAGTAAATCAAAGTGCACAACTGATGATTGGTCAGCATGCATACATTTTGATGAAGACTGTATTATCTAATGACGATAACCATAATATGTTCTAAGTTTCACTAGAATCCATTGATTATGAGTCGGATGCTCTAACAACTGTGTTACCATGGCTACCATGTATGGAAGGCAGTACCAATGAAAATAAGCACCGATGGAAATGCCTTAACATCAATTTTGATGTGTGAAAAATCACCACAGGTAAATTTAGTTCACTTTGGCAAAATCTAATATAAAGCTATAAGGTTAATCCTAAAATGGCTATTGTCTTCCACCACAAAAGAGGCTAGTGTTGATTAAGTAAACTGTACATGTGTAGTAAGTTCATCATGGGCAATAAATCTGTAAATGGGGTTAAAAAAACACTTTGTTGTCAAACTCAATCAAGATCTTGCTGGGCTGAAGCTTCATGACAAAATTTATAGAAATCAAATAAAAAAGATGCGGATACCAAAGTCAAAATTAATTAGGGGCCTTAACTCTGAAATATATGACCAAAATCTGCTTTGATAGAACTCATATGAAACCTTATACAAAACTTGTTAGCTTGAAATAAAAATAAAATGCATCTCCTAGAGTGAATAAGTATAGGAAATGCTTGCTGAAGGACCATAACTCTGAAAAATTAAATCTGCTAGTCATCAAATGACTAATTTGCTTTACCCATAAAATGGCCCTGAAATCTTGTTTAAATTTATTTTTCATGGATAGATGTACTATCAAAATGTTACAATATCAATACAAGTTCAAACTGGTACCCCTATTACACCATGGCATGTTCCAATATCATGACATCATATAACAAAACGATAGAGGAATGCTGAAAAATGCAATTTCATCCAGAAATATACACTTCTGGATGATATTTAGCAATGAGCATATGCATTGCCAACCATGATATTTTCTCACGTGGTAGTAAAGGCATCTTTACAAGCTATTGGTGACGATCGGAAACATTTGTTCATGACAAATCTTCATGACTCATGGCTGCCTGTGCTTGGATTTCTTCATTATTTATGAGTACACATAAACAAATATACATCATCAACAACACAATGTGACAATCTCCTACACATCAAAATGCAGTGGATGCAAAAGGTTGCAGGTTTGAACCCCGGCCAAGTCATAACAAAGACGTATAAAAATGGTACTAGCAGCTGCCTCGCTTGGTGCTTATCATTATGAGGTTAGTACTAGGACTGGTCAGCCTGGTGCTACATGTCTGTGGCATGATGCCCCAGTGCTAGACATCACTATAAACTGTCACAGTGCAAACATCATAGCGATATGACTGAAAAAATGTTAAAGCTATGTTAAAAATCCAAAATTCACACACACACCAACACACACCAACACACACACTTGTATTTGGTGAATATCGAGGACTTGGGTATGGAACCGCGTACTGAGGACATTTGTTCTGCCGATCTTAAGAGTGAAAAGAAATACAGTTTGAGGCAGTAAATTAATAGCAAATGGTGATGTATCAAGGAGGGAACTGTATTATCAATTCTAAGGAATATGAAATTTAGCAATGCAAGCGAGGATGCACACGTTTACACAAATATTCTGTATAATCCATGCAAACTAAGGACACACATAACTATTGACCACAACATGGAAACTGTAGACAATGTGACATCATGGCCAGCTGTGACTCCCATTATCTTGCGAAATGAAAATGATTAAGCCGTACATGAACTGTTCAGGCTAAGAGGGTTGGTGCACTCAGACGTAATTGTGGTTTGTTTTTTTCATCTCAGAAATATCTTTAACCATTTCCAGAATAAAAGGCCAATCACATTAAGTGTGCATAAATTGATAATATCATGAACAATTTATATATGACATGAACCTATTCTACTAAATCTTAAACCATCATATAATTCATGAAATCTGAAACTGATTTTCCTTGTTGGTATTATGACTGAATTTGATTTAATTGTTTCATAACAGTTAATATGTATGAAGACTTTTTGGTTAACTTTGACCTAAGAATTTAAAGAACGCTTTTACACTGATCCTCTGTACTATTCTTTAACGAAAGAAAACAATGACAATGATTTTAAAAAATCATGAAGACTATCAACTATGGTGTATCATAGTCGAAGGAAATACCTTTTAACATATACAATCAAATATCAATACAAAGGATACACATAATTGTTGAGAAAATAGAGACTGCAGACATAATGGACAACAATGACATGTTTACACAGACAGAAAAAATATCAAAAGAAACTAAGGATGCACACAATTATTGAGAAAACATGAAGAATGAGGACATTTGTAAATATGGCCAAAGAGAACATATTTACACGTCTAATCTAAACGATTAGTACAAACAAGGGACTCACACTACTAACAAAATCACAGAGACTATGAACACTGGTACGTCATGGACCACGAAGACACATTTACATATCTGGTCTGAACTATCAATATAAACTAAGGATGCACACTATTTGACAAAATCACGGAGACTGTGGACATTGGTACACGATGACCAACGAGGACACGTTTGTATATCTAGCCTAGTCTTAACAATCAATACGACCGCTCAGGTGGCCTAGTGGTTTGAGTGTCCGCCTCGGATGTGGGAGGTTTGAACCCAGACCGAGTCATAACAAAGACATAAAAATGGTACTAACAGCTGCCTCACTAGGCGCTCAGCATTAAGAGGTTAGTGTTAGGACTGATCGGCCTGGTGTCAGAATAATGTGACTGTGTGGGACATCATGTTACATGTTTGCGGCGTGATGCCCCAGTGCTTGACATCACGATAAACTGCCATACTGCAGACACTGTAACGATATGATTGAAAGATTGTTAAAGCTACATCAAAGTCAAATCCAAATCAAATACTAGTATTAAGTAACTGTAACCTCCAAAAAGGTTTCGTCTACAACTGTTCTTCAGGGCAATAACATTATTATTTGTATATATATATATAACAAATATATATATATATATATATATATATATATATATATATATATATATATATATTGTTGTTATTGACTGACTGATAAACAGTTTATTGATTGACTTATTGTCCTGCCATTAGACTTTAGTACGACATAACACGTTCAGACTAATCCACCGCTTTGGAGATCATACTGTAATAAATTTGGAGTATGCGCATTTGGTTATAGTGCCCCGTTGTAAAGAATTCTTAGATTTGTGTGATTACTTGTTTGATTATTGGAACTCGGTGCAATGGAAATATTCCTTAGCCCGAAATAATTAGCCATTTAGTAAGAGCAAACATCATGGAGTGAAGTGTTAGTGAGTTTCCATGATGCCGTGGTTGACTTAGTGAATTCAGGTCAAAAGCTCATGAGTGTCCCTGGAGTACCATATTCCCTATTAAAACCTAGTGGTGTACATTGGTGGTGTGGCTGCAGTGGCAGTATTTATGGTAGGAGACCGGTAAATTACACAAAGGAATAAACAAGAAGGGACTCGGCAGATACTGTTTATGTTGATATGGTGGCAGATGTGATGCAGTTGGACTGGCGAAATGTGCCTTGAAACCATGAATTTACTGGCCTAAGGTGGTGTAGTAAAAATAGTTCCCTGTGTGAAGGGATAGTTGTACAGTTTCTACGGCATGAACTGCTGACAGTACAGAAAGTTGATGAAGAGAAACCATGCAGATGTGCGGTTGATAGACATTGGGCAAGTTGTGAGGTCTGTGGTCTTGCATTGATTAGCGAAAAATTTATTTACAGAATGGACACGTCGGGCTCTCTAATTTACAACTGAAGCTGTATAGAAGTCTTTGGAAATTTGGGGTAAACTTATGACTTTTAGCGGAATTGCGCCAGGGTTTGACACCGCTCGGTCAAGCAAATATCCCTGGCTTGTAACAATACCATTTGGCTGGATTTGAGCATTTATGGCAGGAAACTCGCCTTATCGGCAATGACTATTCACTTTTTGACAAAATAGAGTAATACCTTCATTACATTTTGTGTGTTGTTTTAATAAGACTTCGTTTACAACAGAACTATCGATACAAACATAATTCATGATATGTTAAGCAAAGTCATCAAATCACCAACTGAAGCAAGTATATACATTTAAAAGAACACTGAATGCATTCAACAGTGTATGATTGCTTGCACGTGAAGTCACAGGTTTTAAGAGCACGATAATGAAAAACATATTGCTGTAATTAAATGTTTCATTTTGGGACTGATCATCTTGATGATAAATGTTTGACCCCTATATAATATATTTATCTTTCTATATATTTACTGAAGTTCTGTGCTTGTAACTTCCAAATTCGGTTAGTGACAATTCAATCTCACCTTAGCGGGATTTTTCATTCGACTCATCTGTTCTCTCCTGTTTGAATACTCAGTAGGCAAATGATGAAATAGGGGTGGATATAGCTCATTTAATAATCATAAAATAAAATTTGCATATCAAGGATGTCTTTTCAATATCTTTACGTGTGTAAAATCTAGCCGCAAACAGGACGTTTTAACTTTACAGATGGGTCTGATAATTAGGCAATTTCGGTACAACTCTCCAATGAATTCATGCGTATTTCCAATAGCATTTTTATGTACTTCTTTCGTACATGTCATAGATTTATTTGCATGTTTTGGACGTGTATGGTATGAATGTATCATGAGTTTTCCAACACTATTGTCTCACATACATGAAATATTAATAAAAAATACCAGGGACTGTTGTATGCATCAGCTCTTCTTCTTATAGTTTAGCTAAATGGTTGGTATTTGATGCTTGGATCTAAAGGGAGATAATACGTTTTTGCAACATGTAATTTGATAGCAGAGATCTCTCTACAAGTTTTCCACCGGGCAATCGAGGACATGGTTTCAGGTGTGTGTATCGCCAACTTTGGAAGAAAGATACACTCCAAAATCACAAACAAGCACCAAGCGTGTAAATGGGAACCTTCTGAAAAATCATGATTTTACGTTATTCTAGGCTAAAATAGTTGGTAGAAACAAGATTTTACCATTCTTCCAACCGAGGATGTCCTCTGTTGGAGGTGTGTCCTCGGTACGTTGGTGTGTAATCTCATGAATGTCCTCGGTTTACACCAAATACAAATGCACACACACACACACACACACACACACACACACACACAAGAGTCTGTTTCATCAATTTGTGTTTGGAAGAGAAACATTGATTGGTTCACTCAGTGAAAGGTCATTCCATGCCAAGGTGGAGAGAAAGTTTTACTCACTCTTGCAGTGATTAGTCAAGCAGGTTTATGCATCTTCATGAGAAATAAGGAAATCTCAGCACATTCAGCCACAGGTTGTTGTCCATGGTTAATCTAAATGTCATAAGGAGTCGTCTGATGGAAACCCCATTTCAATATGACTTTCTGTTGTGGAGGAGTAGCTATCAAAGACTTTCAAGAAAGCAGTCAAGGTGGCTATATAGGATATAAGAACAGCAGCATTTTCATTTAGTTCCAACAAGATGTCACAAGAAGTTTTCTAGTGAAAATCCTGTGTAGATATAGCTATCCAGTTTGGAGAAGTAGCAATGTGAAGAATTTCATGATGGCCATTGTGGTGACCATTTTGGAGGCCAAATCTGTGCCTTTTCATTATGACCAACTAGATGTCATAAAAAGTCTTCCTGTGAAAACCCCATTTTGATATGACTTTCCATTCAGAAGCAGCAACAACCAGGATTTCAAGATGGTTACCATGATGGCCATATTGCATACATCATAAGAAAACTTTTAATAAAAAAGTCCATCGATACTGACCATCCATTCAGGAGGAGTAACAATAAGATTTTCAACATGGCCACTGTATCACCATAATTGGATGTCTCAGTGGCATCATTTTCATTTAGGCCAACTAGACATAAATAAAGACTTTTGGTGAAACTCCCATGTTGATGCCACTTTTTATTCAGGTGGAGTAGGATTCTATTTTAAAGATGGCTGCTCAGGCTACCATACTGGGCATCAGACTGGCACCATTTTCATTTAGAACTAACTAGATTTTATAAGAAGTCTTCTAGTGAAACCCCCATGTTCATATGATCATTCAATCAGAAAGAGCAGCAATAACAAAATTTTCAACATGGTGGCCATATTGGAATTTTGCATGGCACAATTTTCATTTAGGAAAAACTAGGACATATGATGAATGTGCGTATAACATTTCAAGGCAATCCTCTAAGTCGTTTAGGACGAGAAGGGATAACAAACTTGTGCTAATGGACAGATGGACAGCAGGTGATGGACAGCATGCTATCCACGATGCTCTTCTTGTCTATGACCAGTAGAGCTAAAAACAAAATAAAAACTAATGTCCATGTTAAAAATAAAGCTGTTGTTTCAAGTTCCCATATAGCAGATACATTCTGGAAAATATTAAAATCTTAAGTAAGGTTCGACTTTAGTTGAAAGTGAACTTAGTCCTTTGATACAATGTTAAGATGAAACTTTGTAGCAAATTTGATTGAAATCAAACAAAAGACTGATTTTAGAATTCACAATGGACCAAACTCTGTAAAACTCTCTTCATCAAGGGACCAAACTCTTTTAAAAAGCGTAAAAATCTTCAGATTAGAGAACTTATTTGAGACCCTGTAAAAATTATGCTTAGTGAAAATAGTCATTCTCAACTGAACACAATCCATTGGGATGCATATTTTATGTTGACCAAGGGCCATAACTCTAAGTAATATATGCCAAATGTACACTTCATCCAAACAATAAGACCTGGACTGATGACTGGATGGAGAGATGGAAAACACTATTTATATGTCTCTTAGCTAATGCAGTGGGGACAATACATTGATGAAGAATTTGTTATACTTGTTGCAGTCATCTGGTTATATTCTGTAATATTCTTTACTGTACTGGTTGTCATTTCCACCTTCACTGTTGTACTGAAAGAGTAATTATGCATGAATTATCATTTATTAACATATATTTGATGACTGAAAGTGGTTACAATAACAAGAGAGACTTCTATGGTGAGGTCACTGCATGTCATTGCTTTTCTATAACCACCTGAGATGGAAAAAATGTCTGACAATGAATGTAATGACTGTCTTTTCAAAATATAAAATTTCATTTACAATACCAAAATGGGCAGATATGGAAGTCATTTTATGACTCAAATCCCCTTCCACTGGTGACCAAAGCCATGCTCCCAGTTGTTGATAAATGTGACTTTTTAAAAGTAATCTGTCTTACTTCCGCATCCATGTGCAGCATTTTTTTTAAATTCACAAATCTGCCTTTACAACCTCTCCCTGGGGCCTCTTGAGAAAAGTTAAACTAGTTTTCTTCATGCACCTTATCACTGTGTGGGTAAATATGTTACAGCATGACATAATTCCATTTAATTCACTATGAAGAAAATTGGATGGACAGATAGATTATAGAATTTGGATACTCATAGATAGGACATCATGATGTCCTTGGTGATTTCTGGAAAGCATGAGGATAACTTATGAAGTGCATCATCCCTTTATGATTATTTCCACTGTATGGAACTAATATAAATTTTCCTGCATACTCAAAATTATTATTGTAAAATTTCTAAAACATAAATGTTTCCATTTTTCTTTTCAAACCCTGCTTTGAATGTAGTATATTTACAGTAAAAGAGCTCCTGTGATCATGTGACTGTGAACTGTCTTACACAAACATGACACTTTAATTGCTAATGTGACAGACAATTCACCTAAAAGTAATCATTGGATTATACTATGTGTGATCAGTAGTAATTTGGAAAGAATTAAAGGTGTTAAAGGATTATGATGGATTACTAAAGAGCTCAGGAAGCATAAAACAATTAACACTACTTGGATTCTTTTGGCAGGGTCAGTTTGGTTTCAGTTTTAAAGTTTTTTGAGATGGATTATATTAAGAGTGATCAGAAGTAATTCAGAAAGGATTAAAGACATTAATAGATTATGACTAGATCAGTCATTACTAAAGAGCCCAGGTGACAGAAATAAGGTCCATTTGGCCTCAGTATTGAAAGTTTGTTGAGATATCTAGGAGTGTGTTATCTCCCAATACTAAAAAGCCAATTTCTAAACAACCAAAATATCACATGAAATTTGATAGTGGATGGAAACAGGAATTTCATTGGCTGAAATCAATTTCAAATGGATGCAAACAATCATTCTACCATTCCTGTAAAGTTGATTTAAAGAGGAACTTCCCAAATTCAACTCAAATAGAATATTATTTATTATGAGGAAAATTCAGGCAGACTCCAGAGGAAACTTGGATCAAGTAATGATACATCATCTCCTAAGTGTTCAAATCAACAATGATGAGATCTGCCACAAATATAATCCAGGTAGTGATCTACTAAGAAAGGCTAACAAATGTTTGTACTGTATACAAGGACAGTATGAAAGGCAACAAGTTACTGTGAAATAAACTGATGTGATGAGATTATGTGCATATATTAATTTTTATAATAAAATTGAACATGTTCAACAGTTGTCATTTTTGTCAATTTGCATGCTAAAAAATTGGATCAGTGAAAAAAATCCTCCTCTAGTCAAAACTTCTGACCAAATTTTGACACTCTCCTGATCTGTCCTAAGCTGACCTCTCTGCTGTGTCATATCTATGTAAGGATCATTTAGAGATAATGTATGCCCCCAGTTCCCTCTAATGTAAATTTTCCTATTGATAGTACCCCATGATCTAGCACAAACAGTAAAGGGTACCAGTCTAATAAGTGTACAAGTTTTATAGCAATATCTGTAACAGAGTTATTCTCCAGAAACAGTTAAAGAATGGGTGGATGGACAGAAAAACAGATAAAATCATAGCAGATATTGAAATGGAAGAAATGTGAATAACAAAAGGCTCATAAACACCAATAGTTTAATATGTGTCCCAAATTGTATTTAGAAATCTTTATTGGTTTCCGAGTTATGGAGTGGAAACAAAAATGTTTACATATAGACAGACAGACTGACAGTGATAGCTATATACCCTTGCATTAATACCCAGGAGGACAATAATTCAATATCCCAAATTTTTCATAGCGCGTGTCCTTTGCTTGTCATCATGTTGACTGCATAAATACAGATACATAAATAAATTTTGTTTATAATGTGAATGAGTGTAAATAGGAATAACTCACCTTGCCTTTGAGAGCAAAGAAAAGACAAAATGATGGCAGTAGTGAAAAATAATTCCTCCAAACATGGCCTACATTTTTGATAAAACTTACTGGCACCATTAAAATGGTTTTTAAATTATGTGTGCAAAATTCTCACTTATGAAGAGTATTCAAGTCAGGTCTAAACAATGCTCATGTAAGGCCTCTTTCTTAAATTTCCAGATTCAGAAAAGTGAAATCAGATTTTTTAAAATATAAAACTCATCCAAGACAAAAAAGTGATGAAAAAAAGAAGTTTTATGGGTGGAAATTAGTATGCATTGAAAAGCAATATTTTTTTAGTTAATGAGATAAAAGTTTCAAATTTTACATCCTGTGCTCAAATTTGATCCATGAAAATTCTGTGTCACATGTCCAACTTCAATGACGGAGTTGAAAAATTTAATGTAGTAACATTAGTAGTAACAAAAACATAACATCTGACTAATATTTTAGTATTTTTTCTGTTAAGAAGATGACCTCCATACATAGGTAACTGTTAAGAAGATGACCTCCAGACATAGGTAACTGTTAAGATGACCTCCAGACATAGGTAACTGTTAAGAAGATGACCTCCAGACATAGGTAACTGTTAAGATGACCTACAGACATAGGTAACTGTTCAGATAGAAGCTTGTAATCATTCTCACTATCAGTTATGAAAACTCAAATGTAAAAATTAATTAGTATTCTCATAATAAGAGTAACATGATATAATTTAAGTTCAAAGTAACTGTGATAATCCACTTCAATTATTCAATCTCCTCATCTGATAAATGAAACAGTCATGATTCTAGACTGATGAATCTCAAATGGACTTCTTCAATTTTCCCCCAAAACCAAAATCCTAAATTGATTTGCAAGGACTATCCACACAACCTATTTTCTATATAAAATCAGCACCTCTCTGATGGGTCCAAATTACTGTATTTTAGTGAATAATATATTTACAGCATAGTGGCATGTCTTAATACTTTTATTTTCACTGGCTAATTCTGCACCATCCCCCAACCACCACCACCAATCACCACAGCTAGATCTTCATGAGCCTCATGGGATGGTTAAAAAGTCTATGACAATTGGGAACATGTAAAATTTTAAACACCCAAGAAAATTATTTCCAAAATGTTTCAAGTCACTGTCTAACAGAATGTATGATGAGTTTCACTTTTAGCAGGGACTAATGCAAACATGCACAACAATTTGCATATACACATGGGTTGGTATCACATAATCTCAAGCTTTCTTCAGGATATTTGTGGCCAACTGCTGATTGTCATTCAATTACAAACATTATTTCATTACAACTGCAGCAGTCAGAAAGTTCAAATAATTTTGTACCTGTTTGGATAACATGTCTCTGAGACCCAAAGTCTGAAAGAGTTTGGTGGACATTCCTCCAGGCACTTGTAATCTGAAATAAAAGCACAATAAATCTTCACTAATCTTCTGGTGAAAACATTTGGTGCACATTTTACCAGGCATTTATAATCTGAAATAAAAGTAAAATAAATCTTCACTAAAAGAATTTGCCTTCTTCTGGTGACAACCCTATGCTGATATGGCTTCCATACTGGACAGTAACAGTAACAAGATTTTCAAGATGGCTGTCATGGTGGCCATATTGGATATCAGATTCACACTATTTCTATTTAGGACCAACTAGACATCATAAGAAGTCTTTTCATGAACTCCCCCACTGATATGACCATCTATTCAGGAGGAGCAGCAATCAGATTTTGAAGATGGCCAGTGTGGTGGTCGTATTGGATTCCAAGCAGACAAACTAGACTATGGGATGAATGTGTGTGTAAAGTTTCATGGCAATGTGCCAAGATGTTGAGGAGGAGTAGTGATAACAAACTTATGCTAATGGATGGAAGGATTGGACAACAGACAATGGAAGACAGATCATCCCATAGGCTCTTCTAATCTATCACCAGTAGTGCTAAAAACTGAAAGTTTTGAGCTATTGCAGTCAATAAAAGATTTTGAATTAGAGTAAGTTATCATATTTATACCAAAAATATGCAAATTGAATGCATACCTTATTGAAGAATAAATATTTGATTACTAGGGTCGAGTTATCAATCTTTAAATACATAATGAAAACTTACTGTCATGCCTAACAGTCCCATTTGGACATGGAGATTTAAAATTTACACAGTAACACCATGGGTCATTGTTAGTACAGCATGTTGCATTGTGCAATGCATAACTCTCCAGTGCCAAGTTTTGGTGTACGTTGCATCGGCATGACCTGTCTGCGGTTGCAGATCCTGGTTGACACTCTATTTGGCCTTTATAGTCACATTTTGTTTTTTCATGTTCACAGTAACTCCGCTCATTTGACCAAAAGCCTATGGTCTGATATCTATCTGGTGTGCATGGTACACAAACAGCTGTGTCCTTGGAAGGGTCCAGCAAGGGGCGATGACCTGTCATGAGTAGTAAAAGTAGTAAAGGAGTACTGACTCAGTATTCTTATTTCAAATATTGTACATCAACAATTTCAATGTGGTTAACATTTTGACTCCAGAAAAAGGTACTTAAGAAAATCTGCATGTTTGAGACAAAAAAATAAAACACAATACACATCTTCCATTATGATCATAAATGTTTTCATGAATTAAGTTGTCCAGCTAAATTCACGAAAAGTTTGTGCTTGCACAAATGTCGACTTACTGATTATGCAATTGCTAATCTGCTAGTTTTAACCAAGCTTTTCTCATGTGATATTTGATCAACACTTGAATCATACACAATATTCTTGATAACTAGAAAAGGTCAAATGAAACTATGAAAGAAATTTTCTAACTAAAGTAGCATATAATTTAAAACATTAGGGCTTACTTATCGATGTGAATCGTTCATTTTAGATGTGTCAGCAATGCAGATACAACCTTTACAATGTATTGACTTTGAATTTTCACTGGTTAAAGTTTGATTCAATTGAACCATGGATGAAGAAGACTGACAACCATGAACAATTTTCCTACTCTTTATTACATTTCTTGCTTCAACCAGGATTATGCAGATAACAGTCACGTTATCAGGCAAAATGTGAAGCCTACAATTCAAAATATATGGCTGCTGCTAAGCCTGTAAATAGAATTAAGAAGTACTTGCAGATTTAAAGTTGAACAAAAATCTATACACCTCTTAAGACTGGTAAGAAAATTTACATAATGCAACAAGTATTTTTAAGTTTAAAAAAGATATCAAATAATATTGTGAATATATACAATATCTTATACATTGTTTGAGACATTTCACATAATGTCTGAGATGATAAACAATGCTTTTGAGATATCTTATACAATTTATAAGATATATATGTACTTGTAATAAACACCTCCAAACATTTTAAAAGAGATTCAATATTTTATAACTTTAGTGATGCTAACTTTATAAAGTATCAGAGAAAACAAATGAAGACAACTCCCATAATTCAAAATCATATTTTACAATGTTAATATACCATTGACTTTCCCAAAAGTCAGATACAAGTGGCATCTCCTTGCAAAAGATCAGAGGTCTGGGGGGGGGGAGGGAGGGGGGAATATGTTGCCTTCAATAAAATTTCCTCAGAAGAAATTTCTGTCTCTATTTACAGAGACATAAATCTTCTATAACTTGCCTTGAAATCCGCTTAATTTCAACATATAACTGTCATAAACAGCAACTGTCTGTAATGGCAAGTGATGTGTCAAATCATAAATAGATATCTTGAAATATCTTAAAAATATAACTATAGAACTACTGATTTAACTTCATAAATATGTGAGTTTACTCTGTATATATCTTAACAAATTTCATGGGTTAAAGGCATAGTTTGTGGAAAGATAAATTTTTAGCTTGTCAATTCATATGCTGCAGCAAATGTGTGTATATATGTGAACTTGACAAAAAGTTCACAATAGACAAATTTTATTTTGCATTGTAGAAAAACATACCAGCTTCACAATAAACCCTTTTCACACATTGTTGTACATCACAGCCCTGGCTGTTGGAAGCACAATGATAGTCAAGGTCTTTGTCACAATTCATCTTGATTTTTAAATTAATCCACTCCTCAGATTCAGGATGTGGACAAGATGTATAATCCCACAATTCTGGATCAAGTTTCTGACACTTTTCTGTACTCACTGCAGTCATGGAGGCAGTGACCTGAAAGATTTAGATCATGATAATATATTTTCTTTTCATCACAAGAATGAAAAGCTTGTCTTGATAAATAGACTTCCCATGCTGATGTCAAGGTATCCAGTCATGTAAACGTGATAATAAATCATTCAGCATTCACCAAAAGAATAACTTAAGTCACTTGTAGTTTTCCTTACTTTGACTTAATGCATAAATAATTTCAGGGTTAACATATTTGTTTTGCATGAAAAAAATTGTTTCTACACATATTAAAAAGGGGCAGATTCAGGATATCTTTCAAGGGGATTCCAATTTAACAAGGGGAGTAATTTTGCTTAAAATGGCCATCTTTGTATGTTTTTCACTGAAAATGTACTAATTTGACTGGCAAAATGGGTCTGAAGATTCAACTATCCATCCCCCTCCAATTCAGGCCCTGTAAAATGAAAACATAATTAAGCATAACCTTCTCTAAACTTCATTTCTCATGATGCCATTGAGTTCTTGCTATTTCAGAACCTCAAATAATTTTTTTCGCTAAAATTTCATGATATGATTTCATTAAGGAAAGGCTTCACTCTTCATTGTACATGATTTATTACTATGGTATAGATGTACACCTGTCACTCAACTCTCACCTGTGGCTCCCAGTAGCTGTAGCATGCGCAGCGGCCACATCACAGGCAACGGCTTCGACTGGCCGGCTAAACCAGGGTGAGGGTAGCCGACGGGTCTCAAACCCTCGGTGAACTAGGTTTGTCTACCTAAGCATGTGAAGACTGGACCCGGCAGACTGCACGGAGGAATCACAGCTGGTCAACGGGCAGAAAGGCGGTTACAGCAAGCAATGTGGAACACGACTAGGGCACAGTGAGACACCTTAGACACTGCTGGCCATCCACTGCATCCCCCCTATCACCAGCCGTCTCGACTCCGTCTTGCCACTGGACCCAGATAGGCAAGGATGAGAGAGTGAGGTCGATGAGTGCGCAACTCCTCCTCACTGAAATCCAATTCTCACGCGCATGTCATGACTTCACCAGATCACTATTCCATTCCACCATCTTACAAGTCCTGCGGCGACGGGGAAGTGGCAAAGCGGCAGGTGTGGATTCACTGGCAGCCATAGCAACAACCCTGCATGCAGGTGGCTCAGGCCATAGGGTCGTCTTCCTGTGACCGAAGTAGCATGGGAGTTCGGCAGCCACCTGAGCATCCGAGCAGCCCTCTTTAGGACTACACTGCTCGCCTCCACAGCAAGAGGAAGGGACTAGAAAAGGTGTCCTAAACATTGTCTACTTCATCTTACCCTGGCCAACTTACCGCAGCTGGCAGGGATCCCACTCCTGCGGTAAGAAAACAAAGAAACAGATCAAGGTGACAACTCTCACCATAGGCGCATGGAACGTGCGCACGCTCTTGGATCGTGCCCGGACTGAAAGGCCTGAAAGACTGACTGCTTTGATTGCCAGAGAGCTGGCCATGTACAAAGTCCAGATTGCAGCACTCAGTGAGACCCGACCTGCCGACGAAGGTCAACTGTCAGAGGTAAATGCAGGCTACACCTTCTTTTGGATTGGACGCAGTGAGGAAGAACATCACGAGGCTGGAGTTGGGTTTGCCTTCAAGTCAAACATGGTCAACAAGATAGCTGGCCCACCTAAAGGCATCAACGATCGTCTGATGACCGTTCGACTGCCGCTACCAAGAAAGCGATATGCCACACTAGTCAGCGCTGTGTGTGGAGCTGAGTGCTGGACTGACCACAGGCTGATCATCTCTAAACTTAACATCAGGATACAGCCTCCTAGACATCCTCAAGGAAGCAAGACGCAGAAGCGACTGAACGTCTCCAAGCTGAAAAACGATGCAGTGAAGCAGTCCTTTGCAGACGAACTAGACAACGAGCTGGAAGCCATCACTCTAGGCTTGCAGGATGTAAAGTCTGATTGGGCGTTCCTTAGGGCTATTGTCTACTCAACTGCCGCTGATGTGGTAGGCCCTACCACGTGCAAGCACCAGGACTGGTTCGACGATAACAAGGCCGGCATTCAAGAACTGCTCGACGAAAAACACCGCACACACACAGATCTGCCAAATAACCTGCACTCCACATCTAAGAAGGCTGCATTTGCCAATATCAGAAGAACAGTGCAGAGAGAGCTCCGACAGATGCAGGACACTTGGCTGAGCAAGAAGGCTGACGAGATCCAATCGTATGCAGACTGCAATGACATGACGAGGTTCTACGAGGCGCTCAAGACAATCTACGGTCCCAGTAAATCAGGATCTTCCCCCCTCCTCAGTGCAGATGGGAACACACTGATCACTGATAAGGAAGAGATTCTTAAGCGTTGGGCAGAACACTTCGACAGTGTCCTCAACCGTCCTTCCTCCATAAATGATGAAGCCATCGCTTGCCTGCCCCAGGTCCCAACCAACGCTTCCCTCTCGGATTCGCCAAGTCTCACAGAAGTAAAGAAGGCAATTAAAAGCCTATCCAGTGGCAAAGCCCTGGGTTCTGACTCCATCCCAGTGGAAATCTACGTAGCTGGTGGTCCCCAACTGACCCAGAAGCTTACTGACCTCTTCCAGTCTATGTGGAACCAGGAGAGGATTCCGCAGGAGTTCAAAGACGACTCTATTGTCCATCTCTACAAGCGAAAGGGGAACCAGCAAGCATGCGACAACCACCATGGCATCTCCCTATTATCCATCGCAGGGAAGATACTGGCCAGAATTCTGCTAAATCAACTAACCGTCCACCTGGAGCAAGGCTTGCTACCAGAGAGTCAGTGCGGCTTCAGGCAGGATTGGGGCACTGTGGACATGATCTTCACAGCCAGACAACTCCAGGAGAAATGCCAAGAGCAGAATGTCAGCCTCTACACCACTTTTGTGGACCTCACTAAGGCTTTTGACACTGTGAGTCGTGAAGGTTTGTGGAGGATCATGGCAAAGTTTGGATGCCCTAAGAAGTTCATCACCATGGTCAGACTGTTCCACGATGGCGTGCTCACTAGAGTACAGGATGATAGAGAGTTCTCCCTCCCCTTTCCAGTGACAAATGGTGTCAAGCAGGGCTGCTTTCTTGCCACAACTCTGTTCAGCATGATGTTCACAGTGATGCTGACCGATGCTTTCCGTGAGGGTGACATTGGCATCAATATCCGGTTCAGGACTGATGGGAACATCTTCAACCTGAGAAGACTGCAGGCTAAGACCAAAGTCCAGGAAGCCACCATCCGCAACCTCCTCTTTGCTGACGACTGCGCTTTGAATGCTGGTACTCAGTCTGACATGCAAGAAAGTATGGATCGGTTCTCCAAAGCCTGCACAGACTTTGGACTCACAATAAGTATGAAGAAGACCGAAATCATGTACCAGCCTGCACCCTCAGTGCCCTACACCGAACCCAGCATTACCGTCAATGGACAG
>JAECUM010039810.1:0-12150 GCA_016617855.1 Megalonaias nervosa | reverse complement strand
GAACCTAGGTCCGGTCATACTAACTATTTAAAAATGGTACCTTTTATGATCACTTTTAATGTATGAACAACATTTAATGTTGACCAAACTTTAAATTTTTGGAGACATAATAACTTCTGCATATTTGGGCAAAACACTACAGTAACTGATTTATTTATAACATACATTAGAAGTCAGAGATGTTTTCATTACCTGCTTAATCTTTACCATAAGTCATGCAGAGAAGTTGATTTCACCGAATATAAGATAAAAGTAATTTGAGCAAGAAAAAGAGATTATATTATCAAACAGACCTAACAAAAAACATGTAACTCAGAAATCCAATTTCTACTCAGAGTCAAGGCTTCCCATCTAGGCGAAACATCACTAGGCAGAGAAAGAAAGAGTGATTAAAGGTTGCACCCAAATTTTAATGGTTTACTTTGTTATACAATCTTCTAGACGTGTACATTACTTAGAGTGATAAGGCTGAAATTAGTTGTAATATGTAACTGGCATGCTCTTCAATACCAACGCGTGCGATAGGCAATGTTAAATAATATGTTTCTGCCTGAGTACGATTCAAACATGCCAGATTACAGATGATGAAGAATCAACGCTATAAGCGAAAACTAATTCCTCTTATCCGAAGGACAGTAGTAATGACACACATTTCACAACTGAAATATTAACCTCAGAAAAAAAAGTAAAGATTTTGATATACTACCAGAAATTCCAGCATTTTTGGGTGTTAACATTGGACCATCACTATTTGCTATATGAGCCAACAGTAATTCCAACAAGGCAACTTTCTGAGTGTCTCCGTCCTACAAACCACAAGAGAGTAAGAGAACAAGCGTTAGGAATGAGAAAAATCTTAACTTATGTAATACACATTTTCAACAAAACACATTGTAACTTATGTAACACACATTTGAACAAAACACATTGTAACTTATGAAACACATATTTGAACAGAAAACATTGTAACTTTATATAATAACACATTTGAACAAAACACAACAGACAATATACCACAAAATACATTTCGTTGTGTATAACAGAAAGCCATAATACATTATTTAACCTACCTTTGAATATAGGATAATGCACGATATACCAAAGAATTATGTATGTCGCAATTCCGATTGCCCCAATACGTCTAAATTAGAGAATTTATTTGAGGTTATTCAGAGGAAATGATACGTAAATCACCGACAAGAAATAACATTGTATACATGAGATGTGCCTCTGTATACGATTCAAAACATTTTCAAACTTTCGTAATTTGAAGTTTTCATTGTACAGGAGAAAATAAAACCAATTAAATTAATCAACGTTGAAAAAGCTGTTGCACGTGATCTTGAGGTAATTTCCAAAGGTAAATGCTTCTTGGAAAACAAACGTCGAACTGACAATGAACATGGATTATTCGAATATTTTAATACATGTTTTAGTACTAATTCACGGATAGAAAAATTGATGGATAGGCAGGCACAAAAATGCATGTAAATCATACAAATAACAGTCTTTAGAAATTCGTTACTAACTCATTAAATCGTCTCAATAATAATGTCTCTTATATATTTAAACATTCTTTTGAGAATCCTTGCATCATATTTTGAGATCCTCATTTTATAATGGTCATGCACACTCCAGAAATCGTATATAATATATTTACTGTGATGACGTTTCCCACATGCTAAACTATCTGAAATCTGAATATAACTTTCAGACATAAAGTTACGTTCTTCTGCTCTTTGGGTCAGTTTGACACAACGATATTAATGTTACAATGATATCTATCTGCAGGTTACTTTTGACAACAGCGAAAACTTTAATACTGCGTGTTTAGATTTAAGTAACAACATAATCCGCCAGTTAACACGTTTGATGCCGAAGGGATTATTTGAGTTTCTTTTTTCAAAAATAATTATTTGAGTTATTTCGAACAAAATTTTGTGAAATATATTTGGTTTCCTGAAAAGGTAATAAAGGGACAGTAGGAGAAACATTGCATGGTAGACATCAAGTAAGAAATACCACGTTTGTTTGACATTGATATAATTTAAGAAGCATGGTGTTCCTCTATGGTAAGTTACGCATTTTATTAGGCTCCTTCCAAGTGGAAGATAAAGTTAGGTAAATTTCATTTCCTGATGTACTTTCATCACCGGACCGAAACGGTGGCCTAAGTGGTTAGAGAGTGCGCCTCGGATGAGGGAGTTCGCGTGTTCGAACTTCGGCCGAGTCATGCCAAAGATATTTTCCGTTACAAAATGGTACAAGCAGTTGCCTTGCTTGGCGCTCGGCACTGAAAGGTAAATGTTAGCACTGGTCGGCTTGGTGTCAGGATAATGTGACTGGATCGGACATGATGCTACATTTCTGCGGCATGATGACCCAGTGCTGGACATCACTATAAACTGCCACACTGCAGACATCGTAGCGATATGACTGGAAAATTATTAGAACAAATTTTTAGATTTAAAATCCTAAACACACACACACACACACACACACACACAAACACACACGGTTTCATTCCACGGTTTAACATAGGCGGTTTGAGAAGGCGGAAAAGATTGTGTTGGTGACGACAACAACAAATGATGATGAGTAAGACGCCTTCGGATTCTGTTAAGGTCATCTGAATGATTTCCTATACAGCCTATAAATTTTGATAGTGATAATAGCAGTCCATTTCAAACACAAAAAATATCACTTTGTCAGATATAAATAATTCTTTTATACACGTGACACCATAATCTTTAGATAATCATTTTTACAATACTATAGTGTCCAGATTTCAGACTTGAAATGCAAATGGTGCATTAAGTCATTGATTTCTTGTTTTATACCCTTAATCAGAACGTTATTTCAAAGTATAGGTTCTTAATCTTTGTCCCTAGTGCATTAAAAATCTACAAACTTTCGCCCGCATTTTCTTTCCTTAATAACTTGAATCGAATAAATCCTTCGGAACAAAATAGGATTCTCTTAAATATTTAATAAACTCCTTTTCAACCAGCGAAGGCATTTGGATATTAAAGCAGCATTCACCATTCCATCAGATGCCCTTCCTGTTGATCTGTAAATATTTTGTTCGTCACATACGGATGTGCGATTAATTTGAATTTTGCAAGGTCTCTTCATTGTACATCGTTAGATGCCGAGTCCGTATCAAGCTATCACGAAATGCACGAGATACGGTACATAGCGACTGAAGACGTTTCAATAATGTTCGAGTTATTGCAAAACGACATAGCCGTAAGTAGCCATAACGTTTTGAATATATCCAGATATCTGGGCATTTTCAAGCATTCGCCTTAAGTAAAGCATTTACTGTATGTGTATATGGGTGCGTGTTTACAGCAACGAAACGGCAATTAAAATATGCTGTTTAATATGCAGTGATATAGATTTGCAAGTCGACAGTTGACCTCAAAGCCAAATACATTTTGATCTCAGTCAAAAGATTTCAGACTCTTGCGAAGTATCAGGTAGATTTTCCAAACCGTAAATGACAATATCCATCTGTTATAAACCACCCCTACGGTATAAAACGCAGCAGGTATATGTATGTATGTATGTATGTATGTATGTATGTATGTATGTATGTATGTATGCATTCATGTATGTATGTATGTATGTATGTATGTATGTATGTATGTATGCACGCACGCACACACGTGCATGTATGTATGCATCGGTAGGTAGGTAGGTGGATTGGTAGTTAGGTATGCAGCTTGTGAGGTACTGCAGGTATCTGGCAAGGTAAATAGGTAGACATTTAATAAAATATTTAATATGAACTTACAAGCTTTCCCTGCTGGGTACAATACTTCTTAATTCTGCTTTGTTTAAAAGTAAAAGATCTCAGCAACAATGATGAAAAGCCAGATATTTCTCAATATTATTTCATTATTGTACACATCTTTTATAGACGTCATCATGTGTATTTCACCCACATATTATACATTTATGTTGACGCAGTGTTTCTAATGCTTGGTTTCCTATTAATAACCACGGGATGCACAATCTTCTTCACAGATTTTATTTCAGCCTACAGGATGCATATTGTTCAAGGCACAATGAAGTCTGTGTGGAGGAGCAGGTGAGAACAACGATTCTAGTTATTTATATGAGTGTTTGACACGAGGAAATGGCCATATTAGGCATTTGGTACTATATAACTAATAAAAACTAAGTACAAACACGAAGCGCTGATAACTTAGTGCAAAAACGGTGTCAACGCAGACCGGTTTAACATGCTGAACAACTTACAAATCGTGATTTGAAAGATAATATTTAGCAACAGAACACGCCGCATTTTCATTCTCAGTATTAAGCCACTCATTGATGGTATTAACAAATAATCCACGATGCTTTTGTCAGGACTAGAAAAAGCCTTGACGGGTCTGTCTATGACGCAGTATTATTAAACGTCTACAAAATTGTATTTGGTTTACTTTGACCGCTCCGGTGGCCTAGTGGTTAGAGCGTCCGCCTCGGATGCGGGAGTTAGTGGGTTCGATCCCCGGCCGAGTCATACCAAAGACTTATAAAAATGGTACTAACAGCTTTCTCGCTTGGTGCTCAGCATTAAGAGGTTAGTGTTAGGACTGGTCGGCCTGGTGTCAGAATAATGTGACTGGGTGGGACATGACACTACATATCTGTGGCATGATGCCCCACTATAAACTGCTACACTGCAGACATCGTAGCGATATGACTGAACAATTGTTAAAAGATACGTTAAAAATCCAAATTACACACACACACACACACACACACACACACACACACACAAACATTTGGTTTACTTTGAGATCGTTCTGCCTATTATCCTCTGTTGAGTGTGTTACACATGTACGTGATCAGTCTTTGCTGTCTTGACGATTACAAACGAACTGGCAAGACAAAGATGATTGACATTAAGAAGTTATTAATTAGTTCGTTTGTTACGTAGGTGGAAAGAGAGAGAGGCGAAAAGAGTCGTCCTCAGGTCGATAATTGCAAGCTATATGTTTATTCTCCTGTCTTTAAATTAAATAGGTCTGAGTTAACGCAAGTTAGACTAATATATATATATATATATATATATATATATATATATATATATATATATATATATCAGTGCAGTTAAACTGTCTAATCTTGCACATAATACTTTTATCAGCGTCAATTGATAAGAATCTGGGTGAACCCATCAGTATGAAAGGATTCTTTTTTTTAAAACAAAATTAGCTGGACGAATTACTATCTCATATTTACCTACTCAGTTGTCGAGGGCCGATTCCTATGTATGTATGTATGTATGTATGTATGTGTGTATGTATGCGTATGTAGGTAGTAGATAGGTAGTAGTTAAATATGCATCTTGTAAGGTATTGCAGGTAGTTTTCCAGGTAAACAGGTAGACATAATAAAAATATTTTACGTGAACTTACAAGCTTACAATAAATTGCCTGTTGCGTACAAGACTTTTAATTCTGCTTTGTTTAAAAATAAAGGATCTCAGCAACAAGTATGACAAGCCAGTAGATATTTCTCGATATTATTTCATTACTGCACACATCTTCTATAGACGTTGTCATGTGTTTTTCACCCACATTTTATGCATTTATGTTGACGCAATGTTTCAAATGCTTGGTTTCCTATTAATGACCATGGAATGCACAATCATCTTCACACGCGTTATTTCAGTTTACATGATGCATATTTTTCAAGGTACAATGAAGTCCATGTGGGGGAAGTAGGTGCGAACCACGATTCTAGTTATTTATATGAGTGTTTGACACGAGGAAATGTCCATAGTATGTATGTATGTATGTATGTATGTATGTATGCATGCATGCATGCATGCATGTATGTATGTATGTATGTATGTATGTATGTATGTATGTATGTATGTATCTATGTAGCACTATCCACTATGCCTGGTGTATACATATAACTTGAACAGATTATACAAGGATAACATCGCAAGCAAAGCTCATTACTAATGTATCGTCCGTGTACTGACCTCTGTTGGTAAAAGAATTATTTCGTTAATGTAATTTGTTATCTTTAACCAATAAAACAGGGTGCTGTGTACAATATAAATGATATTGCTCACGCATTCTAAAATACCAATACATATATCGGAGACCAAATTGATATCTTGGCTGAAATAATATGAACACTCATTGGTTCATACCAGATTTGTGAAATTTATCAGTATGAATGCATCCATACTTATGAATAAATCTAACTTTTGATTATTCGGCGGATAAATTGTATTCAGCATGTTTACTTTGACCTGTAAACCAATCCTAATCCTTACTAGAGATCAGCTGCTTCCCTATAAGGATCGTCTGACATAAGACGATTTTACATTCTTTTCTGCAATCTCCTTATATATTTAACCATTATACCGAGTAAGCCACCGACAACAAACGGTAAGCTTTAGGTCAATATGTACTGTCATATGAGTGAGTCAAAGTTAAAAACCTGCACCGCTGCAGCTTCAAACTACGGCTTGTCGAGGTGTATAATCGTTACTTTTAGTTTATTATTCTGTAGACGTTGTTTTGTAGAGTTCGGATTCAAACTTTGCTCAATCTGTTGTGCTCTGGATTTGCGAATTTTACGTGCGCCGATTACTTAGGTTTAATTTGCATCTTTAGTACAGTTTTCTCCTAATATCCCCAAGATAGTCTTGAATATTTGAAAGCATTACTAGGACACTGGATTTTATGCAGATGTAGAAACAATGAAAGAGAAATATAACAAACCCAATTAGTGTAGCAATACCGTTTATAATAAAGTGGAAAAACCTTAGCGAATACATATTCTGCATAATTATTCAGCCTTGATACCTCATTAGCTAATTAATGTTCATGCAGGAGCAATATTAAACAAATAAGTTTAAGATAAATGCAATATTGAAAAATCCAAGCATTTCTCTTGCAACGGTTCCGAAGCATTTAATTTAGACAACGATTTTTTTTTTTTTAAATTCACCGACTACAAGCATACAAATGTTCATTTGCTGCATACGTTTCGATGTATTTGCATCATTTTTAATGTTGCAATAATTTGAATTTGTTTGAGACTTAATTTGGATGCAAAAAACATAATTGCAATTCTATGTATCCAAAGTGTTTATTTCAGTTTTGGATACTGCTAAGGTGAGAATAGAGAACTTATTGTCTTATATCTCCAATTGGATAAGACCGTGATTATTCTGTCTTGCAATGTCACCATCACTAAAACAATGCTTATTACGAACTGCCATATTTCTTTATAATTTTCTATAAAAAAGGATTGGTTTGTTTATTCATTATGACACAGAGAGTTATTATAAGGACTATAGTGAGATTCAAGGTCTGGTTAATTGGGATCCATATACAAAAGATTTGCCTGCAATGGCATCAGCTTATAAATTCACCGTAATCACGATTTTAAATGTCTTCCACCACATGTAAATCAAGCGTAAAATGCGCTTTGAATACTCATTTTAATTGGAAAGTGTGCATTGCAGTCATAGGGAAACTAATATGCAATTTCAATTTCCGGATATGTCCAACTTTGAAGAAATATATTTTGACTTCGGCTGAAACAAATGACGCACTTTGCCGGATCAGTTTATTGAGAGATTTGAATTACTCTTTAAACGTCTGAGTACATCTTACTTCTGCGATATGAACAAATTGTAGAGATTTTGGAAACAATTTTTATTCCATGTTATTGTTTTATGCATTTAAGTATACAATAATATACAAACATTTAAATTAATTGGAGATTTAAAATTTACAAATACGTTCGTTTTCTTGCTTTCAAAAAGCATTCTGACTTGATCAAACGTGTCTAAGAGCTGTGACGAGGATGGTAAATCCCTGTTTTGCTTGGACATAATATACGCAACATATGAATCACTACAATAAAAGCCACACTGGAGAAAATGCAACTAAAGTTCATAGTTGTAAGTCAGTGTTGATACAAATACGAAAATATCACAGCATGATAATGTTAATACTGATTTCTGCTATTATACTGACGTATTTAGCAATGTAGAAAGAGGGGATTCAACTCTAATTAAACTGTTGTAAAACTTTATTTGTCCAATATTATATATGATTATCAATGCTTTACAAGACAGCAGTCGCCTATATAATATAAATATAAGATAGTATTTAACATCGATAGACTCCTTTATTTTTTTGAAAAGCAGTTTATACAACTAAGAACATGTCGCTTTCAAGCTGTCTGTTGTTGGCGTGCTTAATGCAATACAATAGGCTCAGGTCAAAGCCGCTAGGTTTTAGAGATAAACGACATTCCAAATCTGTAATCTTGGGTTCGGTCTCAGGATCGCTTGGAGTGGGTGTGTGAGAAAGTTTGCCCGTAGATTTCAGCAAGTCGGTGGTTCATCCAGAGATTTTTCCGGACTATTCCTCCACCAGATGTACTGGCCGCCATGTATAACCTATCATGCACTGAAATATGGCGTTAAGGCAACAACAGCAACAACAGCAATAACAAT
Source organism: Megalonaias nervosa (assembly GCA_016617855.1). Taxonomy (NCBI): domain Eukaryota; kingdom Metazoa; phylum Mollusca; class Bivalvia; order Unionida; family Unionidae; genus Megalonaias; species Megalonaias nervosa. The sequence continues at coordinate 3,641 of JAECUM010039810.1, read as the reverse complement.
TTAATAGAGATTTTCGAACATGCCCGTCATATTCAATGTCATATCTCATAATTTATGAATAACAGAAATACACATACCTACTCTATCTATATATCTATCTATCTGTTGCTATCGTCAACTACATTCAATTAAAAACCGATCCCCGAGCTCCATCGTAAAAATGATGCTCTCTAAAAAGTATTAACTAAAAGCTTTTATCATACTACTTTTTCCGGTGGCAGGAAAGGACAGCATTTCAATAGCACTTCCATAGTAATTTTGTACTAGCTGGATAATCTTTGTCAATAACTACAAGACCCATCCCTTACCCACACGCAGATACTTTTTTCCTTACGTTTGTTTATATATTTATTGCAAAAGATCACTCTGTGTTAAACAATTTGATATTATACATCGCCAACACCTAAATACAAATTTTAAAATGCAAACCCAATAATATTTTCATTCAACAAAATATATAGCTTAAACCAATATTTTTATCTTTTGAATATTTCTGACTAAAGCAGCAAAACTATTCCAAAACATGGTGTTTCTACAATTGTGGATTCCTTACCTCACATTCGTGGATCCATTGCCCTCAATTTGAATCAATCAGTTTCAATTTATACATGAAAATCCTTATATGATATAATTACAGATTTGTCCCAATACGATACTTCGAGTCCACACTGAGTCATCGTTCTGTCTTTGCTAGACTGTCCGTGGTAGACGAAGATACTTGAAATTACAAAAGGTCGATATATGGAATAGCGTCTTAACTGAGATTATTCTTTAAAAGGTTAATCACTAGAGATAATGAAAAGTCCGATTTGACACTCTTTATGTAAGTTTATAATGTGTTTGCTATTGCGCACTTCAATTTTCCTTTCTGGTTACAAGTTTACAATGAGACAGCTGAAGATGCAGTAAATTCACAACCGACCCAATGGCGAGCTCTCATGCAGACTCTGGATTTTGTATGAGCTGGATTACACTAAATATTGATTCGTCGAATCCGCATCAGTAACTTTCATTGCGTGGCATGCGTCATTGTTTAGGTGGAGATGGAACAGTGACCACAATTTTTTTAATTATAGTCATATCTTGCGGCACACCCTGATTAATACAGCATTTGTTTGCAATTCACGGAAAGTTTCCAAGAATAGCTGCTGATTGCATTGCGGGGTATATCACACAAGAAAGAATGGCACTTTATAATTGCCTACGCTTACGTTTCCTTCAGTATCAGTTTCAAAACTTTTTCAATAATGCATTTACAAAATATTTGTTTTATAATAAGCGAACTTTGAAGAACTAAGACGTAATCATTTGAGTTTTATTGCTATTACACACACACACACACACACACACACACACACACACACACATATATATATATATATATATATATATATATATATATATATATATATATATACACACATCTTGTATGGCCTTTTATGGATGGAATGCAAAAGGCATAAGCAGTTGGGGAGGGGGAGGGAATGCTCTTGATATAGAAAGAAAACAGATGAATGAAAGATAATTGATAAGAAACAAATTGTTAGACGATAGTCATTTTGAATATAGAGACATATTGTTACTTATAGGCTCGTTCAAAAGTAAGAAAAGAAAAGAGTGAAACCAACAAGCTTTGTAAGTGTTAACAGAAATAACTTATTTCCCTAGAAAACAAGGTGAAAAGGTGAAAATAGAAAATAGGACTTACAGTTTGTGAAGATAATCCAAACATTTATCCTAGAATTGAAAAAATACAAGTCCTATCACTAAATAGTTCTAACTGAATCCAAGTTTGAATCTCGACGAGGTTCCAAGATGGAGGATGACGTCAGGTGAAGTCTTTATACGAATGTCAAGAGTTCCACGTTGAACCACAACTTGTAATGTTCCAATTTAGAATAAATTGCCACTGAATGTCTTTGTCCTACAACTTTTATACAAAGGAATCACTTGTATAGTTCTCCAGGGAATAAATTATTATATTCTAAAAAATAGATGAACTTCTGAACAAGCTGTCATCTATGATAAAACATCTCGAGCTCCAAAGATGTAAAAAGACAACTCTTTACGGCACCTAATAGAAATATATCCTTCTTCTTGAAGGTATATTATACGACTGACTATTTCACGGGGATCTGAGTATTTTTTAACTGAACTAAGACGTCATTTCAGGCGCGCATGATGGAACGCGTTGTTATTTAATCATCAAACAGCACAGTAAACAATGCTTTACACGTAGGCCAGAAAATGACCTTGGCAATAATCAATCGTCTCGCGTAGTGTTTACTAAATCGACAAACCTAGGCAAGCTAAAATCTTGCTTATGCGAGTCATACTACGTTTTATATAAACATAATATCTCTTTCAAAAATATCAGATCCCGTGAAAATAATCATTACAATAAAATGTAATGATACAAAAATAAAATAAAAAGAATTTAAAATTAGCACACAAGTAATTAAAGTACATATTCGTAACAATATATTTATGTCAAGAGGTTGGTTGGTTGGTTGATTGAAATTTTTACGGCGCACCAGCACTATGAGGCTATTTAGCGCCATACAAAAGGTTATATCTTTCATTATTTAAAAGTGGTAAAAGATTACGTATCGACCAGCGATACGAAACCAAACAGTTGAGGTAAAACGATAAAACAGTAACGGTGATAAATAAAGTTTCCAGATCAACGGGGAGTGCAAATGATGTATGACAACTAAAGCAGATGAAAGGTAATTAAAATCTAACGACGGTATATATATAGCACATAAAACTGTTTAAGGTGATAGCATACAAGCTATAACTTATGATAAATATTTACTTCCTTCAGGAAGTCTATAATATAAGAAATGCTAACTGTATCAAAGAGTTCCCTAATGTCATGCACATTGTAATACTGATTACGCGTAGGTTGGAGGTCGAAACACTCCAACATAAAGTGCTTAACAGTGAATGGTTCATTGCAAGATGTGCACTCTGGTGGGTCTTCTCCTTTTAGTATATAGGAGTGGGTTAAATAAGTATGGCCGATTCGAATTCTTGCAACGACTACCTCCTCCCTACGGACGGCTCTGCAGGAAGGAGTCCATTCTCCTAGGGTTGGCTTGATGGCATGAAGTTTGTTATTCACGGCATCATTCCATGATGCCTGCCATTTCTGACGTAAACAGTCTTTGATACTACGTATAAAATCCGTATACGGTGTATTAAAATGAGATGGTTCTAGTGACAGAGCCATTTTAGCAGCGCGGTCTGCTTTGTCATTACCTTTAATTCCAATATGGCTGGGTAACCAACAGTATACTATATTGTGGGAGGTACTCAGCTCAGTATGTTTCAGGAGAACATTAGCTAATAATGGATTCTCCAGTTTTCTATTATGTAGTGACTGAAGTACTGAGAGTGAATCGGAGAAGATGATGCTATTTAAAATACGCTTGCTTTCAATATATTGCAATGCAAGGTGTATTGCTCTGATTTCAGCTGAAAAAATGGATGTACCATTTGGCAAGCGAACTTTTGTTGTGTGTTTTCCACTAACGAAGGCTGCAGCAGCCTTTTCCTGATCTTTTGATCCATCAGTATATATTCTTGTATAATTTTGAAATTGGGCGATTGGTTCATGGTAAGAGTTGTGGAAGATG
>JAECUM010039808.1:0-21323 GCA_016617855.1 Megalonaias nervosa | reverse complement strand
GTCGTAGTTAGGGTTAAAACTTAGTTCATAGTGATTTTATAGTCAGTCGTAATTTACACCTTCAGAGCTCAAGGTGTTTTTAATGTTGATGCCAGTTTGATTTAAAATTCTTCTATTTTTTGGCTTTAATAATTTATATTCCCTGGAAAATACCAGTGATCATCATAATTCTTGGACAAAGACATTTGCTGAAAATTATTCGCAATTCTAAAGCCAGAATATTATTCTTGATTCATAAAATTCAACAAGGAACTGTTGACACAACAGCACACAACAGGTTATAGAGGACGTCATCTCCTTCCATCTTGGAACTTCATCGGGATTCGAACTTTGATTCAATTAGAAATTTTTAGTGATAGCACTTATATTTTTAAATTCTAGGATTTATTTTTGGATTAGATTCACAAACCGTAAGTCCTTTTTCATATTTTACCTTGTTTTCTAGGGAAATAAATTATTCTGTTAAAATTTACAAAGCTTGTTGGCTTCACTCTTTTCTTTATTACTTTGTACGAGCCTAAGACACGTAACAAAGAAAATTGGGGTTTTCGTCATTGGGATATATGAATCTTGGTTAAAATATTTCATAAAATTGTTTTTTGAAATTTAAATTCCCCTAGTTTTCAGAATTTTTTAAATCCCAAGTACTTTTTCATATTTTGTTTGAAATCTTTAGTGAAATCAACAGGCCTTTTCACAATGTCATCAAAAGTGGAGACCTTTCTTTCTAGTCCTACTCAGGAGCAGTTGGATTGTTTGAAAAAAGATGAATTACTTGAACTTGCCAGAAAATACGACCTTTCTGAGGCAAAAGCTTCTTTAACGAAGGAAGAAATAAAAAAAGAAAACATTTTGATCCAGTATTTGATAGAAAAGAATGTTTTTAATAAAAGTGTTTTGGGTTCGTTCAGTAAGTCTGTATCAGACTCTGACATAAAAGTAAAGGAATTGAAATTAAAATACAAAATGGAATCAGAGTTAAGGAAGCTGGAGCTTCAGAAAGATAAAGAAGAGAAACAAAAGCAACTGCAACTGGAGAAAGAGAAACAACAAATGCATTTACGAAAAGAGAGCGTGTGTTTGTGTGTGTGTGTGTGTGTGTGTGATTTGGATTTTTAACGTAGCTTTAACAATTTTTCAGTCATATCGCTACGGCGTCTGCAGTGGGACACTTTATAGTGATGTCTAGCACTGTGACATCATGCCGCAGACATGTAGCATGATGTCCCACCCAGTCACATTATTCTGACACCAGGCCAACCAGTCCTAACACTAACCTCTTAATGCTGAGCGCCAAGCGAGGCAGCCGTTAGTACCATTTTTTGTAAGTCTTTGGTATGACTCGGCCGGGATCGAACCAACGAGCTCCCGCATCCAAGGCGGACGCTCTAACCACTAGGCCACCGAAGCGGTCTCATTTACAAAAAGAAGAAAAACAAATGCTATTGGAAAAAGAGGAGAGGGAGAAACACTTGCAGTTACAATTTGAGATAAAGGAGAAAAAGAGACAGCAGAGAGAGAATGCTAAATAAATGCAATTGGAGTTACAGAAAGAACAAATGCACTTACAGAAAGAAGAAAGACAAATACAAATGCAATTAGAAGACAAGGAGAGAGAGAGACAGATTCAAAAAGATAAGAATTAAAGGGAATTTCAAATTAGAATAAAAGAAATGGACCCGGCAAGTGAAAAGCACATTCCCACTTCACATACAAATTCAAGTTTTGATATTACAAAGAATTTAAGGCTAGTACCCCGTTTTAGTGAAAAAGAAGTAGACAAATATTTTCTTTATTTTGAAAACGTTGCTGAAAATTTGAAATGGCCAAGGGAGCATTGGACTCAGTTATTGCAGTGTGTACTTTATGGCAAAGCCCGAAATATTTTTGCATCAATTTCAGTACAGCAAAGTTCTGAATATGACTTGGTTAAGGAATGCATCTTAAAGGGTTATGAGTTAATTCCTGAGGCTTATCGGCAGAAATTCAGGAACTATAACAAAGAAGCTGGACAAACTTATGTCGAATTTGCAAGAGAAAAAAAGCAGTTATTTAATAGATGGTGCTTAGCCAAGAAAGTTGAACAAGCTTATGAAACTCTCAAACAGCTTGCATTACTTGAAGAGTTCAAGAACTGTGTCCCTAGTGACATTAAGACTTATTATAAGATCGAAACCTTGGAAAATGCTGCTGATGAGTATTTCTTACCTCATAAAGTTCCTGTTGTAGGCAAGTCTTTCACTCGGCAGTCTTCTATGCTCATCATAATTCTTGGACAAAGACATTTGCTGAAAATTATTCGGAATTCTAAAGCCGGAATATTATTCCTGATTCATAAAATTCAAAAAGGAACTGTTGACACAACAGCACAAAATAGGTTATAGAAGACGTCATCGCCTTCCATCTTGGAACTTCATCGGGATTCGAACTTTGATTCATTTAGAACTTTTTAGTGATAGCACTTATATTTTTAAATTCTAGATTAATTTTTGGATTAGATTCACAAACCCTAAATTCTTTTTCATATTTTACCTTGTTTTCTATGGAAATAAATTATTCTGTTAAAATTCACAAAGATATATATATATATATATATATATATATATATATATATATATATATATATATATATATATATATATATATATATATATATATATATATATATATCAGACTGGGGTTTATTAGACCCGACAAATGTATTGCTTTCAATACATGACCGTGACCTTGACCTCTTAGAAATAAGAGCATTTGGGATAGGTCTGTCTTGATTTTGATGCTTATATTTCAATTTGAAGCAAGCAGAAATAACATGTCCTTTCTTCTTGCAATAGGTACACGTTGGAAGAGACAAGGATTTTGAATTAAGCTTATTAGAAGCTTGATTTTTAAAAGTTTTGCTATATTGCGTTTTAGAAGGAGTCGATTTAGGCTGAAATATCTTTTTACCAGAAGACTGCTGAGTGAAAGACTTGCCTACAAAAGGAACCTTATGAATTAAGAAATACTCATCAGCAGCACGAGCAGCCTTTTCCAAGGTTTCCATCTTATGTTAGTAAAGATACATCCTAATGTCACTATGGATACAGTTCCTAAACTCTTCAACTAACATTAGTTGTCTGAGATTCTCGTAATCTTTGTTAACCTTTCTAGAAGAGCACCACCTATCAAATTGTTGTGCTTTTTCTCTTGCAAATTCGACATGAGTTTGTCCAGCTTCTTTTTTTATAGTTCCTAAATTTTTGCCAATAAGCCTCACGGACTAACTCATAACCCTTTAAAATGCATTCCTTAACCACATCAAAGTCAGCACTTTGCTGAACTGACAGTGAATGGTAAATATCACTAGCTGTACCAACAAGTACACATTGTAATAATTGAGTCCAATGCTCCCTTGGCCGTTTCAAATTTTCAGCGACTTTTTCAAAACGAGGAAAATATTTGTCTCCTTTATCTCTGAAAGGGGGCACTAACCTAATATTCTTTGTAATATCAAAACCTGAATTTGTATGTGGAGTTGGAATGTGAATTTCACTTGCCAGCTCTATTTGTTTAATTCTAAATTGATATTCCCTCTCTTCCTTCTCTCCTTGCATTTGCATCTCTCTCTCTCATGGGTCACGTGATCACTTAGTCCGAGCTACGCAAGAAAGGCAACAAGTTTACTATCACGTAAACCATGTACGGATTCGATAGTACTGAACGAATCTTAAGACTGAATAAAAATTTTAAAAAGTTGTTTACACGCAAGCCAAATATGACCATGATTGTGACCAATGATTTTCACTCTAGGAAAGAAATTTTAAAAAATTGTTTACTAGTTCTGAATCAAGGTCAGGAACTAGGTCAGCTAAAAATACAATGTAGTAACGAACTGCGTATTTATCAGGCTAAAAAGAATTGAACTGAATTTACTGGAAAAATGTCAAATCCAGTGAAGAAAGTTATCATTACAATAACATGTAATGAAATAAAAATAAAATAAAAAATTTAAAACTAACACACAAGTAATTAAATTACATATACGTAACAATATATATATATATATATATATATATATATATATATATATATATATATATATATATATATATATATATATATATATATATATATATATATATATATATATATATATATATATATATATATATGTAAAAACTATAGCATAGAGTATGTTTATATAGTAATGTGAACTACACTAATATGGCCTAATTAAATGTACCCATAAGTATGTTAGACAGATCATTTTGATTTTGGTAAATGGAATCATGGATTCATTCTGCATTCAAAGAAAATAAGGAACTCCAAAGAGTGATTAGTATTTACAGAACGACTTCAGTAATTGATAGAGGCTTTCTTGGCGAAAGGAAATGGACTTCAAGCTAATTGTCCAAATGGGTTCGTATTTTGAAAAGAATTCGTGTTTCATTCTGCACAGAGCAGGACAAGAACGTGCCAGAAGTATCATAAAATATCCCTTGTGCAAATGGCAACCTTATTTACAAGTGGGCGTGTGTGAGAAGAATGTCTGATCAAGTTACACATGCGTGATAAGGATGACTAAACGTGCCACTTCACATTAGGTTCCGTAATCCTACTTTTATCATTGGTATTAACCTTTTTTGCGTCTTGAAGTAATAAAACAAAACTTTGTACGATATACCAGATAACACAAAAACTTCAAAACTTGGGGACATGATATTTTACATCCTACTTTTGTTAACCACTAACCTGGACACAGCATATCAAAAACTGAGCATAGTTTATAACCTGGACACAGCATATAAAACTATCGGCATAGTTTATAACCTGGACATAGCATTGAAATAATCTCGGCATAGTTTATAACCTAGTCATAACATATTACAAATTCAGCATAGTTTATAACACAGCAAATAAAGAAGTCGTAGTTTATAACCTTGACAGAGTAAATAAAAAATTCAGCATGGTTTATTAATTGAACACAGCATATCAAAAACTCAGCACGGTTTAAAACACAACATATAGAAAAATTGATAGTTTCCAACCTGGACACAGCATATAAAAAAATCAGCATGGTTTAGAAACTGGAGACAGCATATCAAAATTTCGGCACAGTTTATGTTGCACTTTTAAAAATTGTTACATTTGAATGAAATGAGCAAATTTAATAAAAGTAACTTCTCCGGAACCAACTGAATCACGCCTTTCTCATGCCATCCTATTCAAACACTAAACGAATTAACTCAAAAATTTTCAGGACTTTTCTTTGACTTGAATGCAGCAAGTAAATTTCTTCGCTGAAACAATAAATGGATTGCGTAGCTTGGAAAATATACATGAAAAAAAAAAATCAGCCAAATAGTATTAATAATTATCTTAGGGACTATTTTTTTAGACAAGCTTATACCTATGGGTGCACGATGCCGGAAGTGAGAAACCGTGACGTAAAACCATCGGTATAATCGGAATACGTTTGACTATATCGTGAATAAGCAAATTAGTCATCTTCATAATAAATTTCCAGTATAAGCAGAGGTTATCAGGAACATCTCAACAGATCTATCTACACGGTGTCAGCACAATTTGTTGCACTCGGAATAAAATCACCCTATAATCTACATCAAACTGTGAAAAACGGCATAAATTATTCGATTGTTTTGTTGTTTGAAAGTTGCTTATAATACAATCGGAACACTATGAGGCATTTCCGCCACTGATTTGAAGAAAACAAAAACACACGGACTTGTGTAGTCTGCATACTTATAAATGGGCATAAGAGGGGAGGGATGCTTATAGCCTGGACATTTTACTTCTTGGATTAGATACAGATGCATCTCGAAGCTGTACAACGATATAACGTTTGACCCTAGACGTTCAAAAGATGCCGGGATATATCAAATACTGCCAGAAAATCATTAGGCCCATTTAAAAAGCGTGGATAAAGAGACAGACATATAGGTAGATAGATAGATTGATTGAGATAGATAGATAGGTAGATAGATAGTGAGAAAGATAGATAGTGAGACAGATAGACAGATGGATGGATGCATGCATGCATGAATGGATAGGTAGGTGGATGGATGGATGGATAAATAGATAGATAGACAGACAGACAGATAGGTAGGTAGATAGATAGACGCAGCTCAGTACTTAAAAGTACTTAAGCACTGGAAGAGCAAGGCATACATTTGATGAACGACTCTTTTTCCTTTATTGACGAGTTGGATGTGTTGAGGTTTCTTAAGCCACGCAGATAAAGAGTACATTTTGATGACATTGTATAGTTACTGATTGTTCTTGGTGCAGCCATTTTGGACAATTAATTGAAGCAATGATAAAAGAAAAGCAACAACTAGTCCTTGAACAGCGATGATTGAACTGTAGATAATGAAGCAGGAAATCAAAGAAGGTTAAGTTGATAGTAGTAAGATCTTTATGGTCAACCTATTGTGTTAAGGTCTTCCTTTATGGTTGAGTTTTCAGTATTCAAATATTCAGCCAAAATTTTGTGGTTAACTTTTTATAGGTCTTCCGTTTTGATTTATGGTTGAATTTTCACTATTCAAATATTCAGTTAATCTTTTGTGGTTAATTTTTATAGGTCCTTTGGTTTGGGTTTTTGTTGTTTTAAATATTCAAATATTAAGAAATAACTTTTGTGGTTAATATTTTTATAGGTCCTCCTTTCTGGTTTATGGTTGAGTTTTTGATATTCAAATATTCAGCTAACCTTTTGTGGTTAATTTTTCATAGGTACTCCTTTTCGGTTTATGGTTGAGTTTTCAATATTCAAATCTTCAGCCTCCTGCATCGAGATTGTTAGGTAAATAACAACCACAAATGGTGTATATAGCAAATCCCCAGGCTCTTATCATAAAGTTTTGTTCAAGATTTAGAGTAATACGTAATAGTCAGGATCCGGAAATCTATCTCAAAATATACAAATGTAGCGTCTTGATTTTTCGCATATTTTCGATTTGGAGTCAATGGAACTGTTGGTGGAGCCAGATTAGAATCTTGAAGCGTTTGTTTAACTTTGTAAATGCTGAACACATTGATATATCTACTTTTATGTATATGTAATTTGATTACTTGTTGTTAGTTTTAATTTTTTTTATTTTATTTCATTCTATTACATGTTATTGAAATGATACCTTTGTCTACTCGATTTGATATTGTTTTAGAAATTCAGCTCAGTTCGGTTTGACCTGATAAAACCAGTAGTTGAAACATTGTATCTAGTTTCTGACCTTGGTTCAGAAATCAGATAGAGTTCTAGAAAACAACTTTTTTTAAAAAAAATTATTCATTGTAAGAGTAAGATTCATTCAGTGGAATCAAGGCCATACCTAAACTGCGTAATAATTAACATGTAAAAAATATTCTACGTCGTTCTAGGTGACCACATGAGCCTCATACGGGAATTTGTTTTGCGTCTTAACTTATAACCGTTTTCTTGATAAGAATTAGCCATTCGGGTTCTAAATCTTTGACACCTAAAGATGTTTTGTTGTGACCAGTTTGAGTTGAATTTTTATTTTATGGAATTATTGATTCTTTCCCTGGAAAATACTAGTGTTCATACAGAAATTCTTGGACAAAGAAATTTATCGAAATTTATTCAGAAATTCTAAACTAGAATATTTTTTCTGCGATTCAACAAGGAACTGTTAACACGACAACACTTTGAAGGTCACGACATACGTCATCGCCCTCCATTTTGATTTCATCGGGACTCTAACACAGATTCATTTAGGACTTTTCATTGATAGGACTTCTATCTTTTAATTCTTGGATTAATTTTGGATTTGATTCATAAACCGTTAGTCCTTTTTCTCATTTCTACCTTGTTTTTCTAGGGAAATAAATTATTTGTTAAATTGTACAAAGCTTGTTGTCTTCACTCTTTTCTTGTTACTTTTGTACGAGCCTAGAAACGTAACACTACACATCAAATATTGCTAAATAAAGTTATTTTACACGTGTTCGCAGATTCATCGTACTTTTCTAACGGCGATCTTTGATGTAAACGAGGAAACGGACCAGATGTCACAAATGGAAGTAACAATAACATTTTGTATCCATTTTCTGAGTAATATAATTCTAAAAGGTTTCCGCCATTAGTTTCATTGATCTGCTCCAGCAGACAGAGCTTCCGGCAGCAAAAGCTCGTTCTGGATGCATATTTGTCGCTATTTTAAATATCGTTCCATGGCATGCGATTTGAATATCGTTTGCCGCTCAACGAAAGTCTTAATGAAACACAGAATCGCTCAGGAAATAAATAATCTTTTGGTCGTTAACCATCGCTTGAAGTGACCCTTTTTGTTAATTACATGTTGAGTGAGATGACTATTGATCTGAGAAATATATTACTTTGGAATTGCCAGTTTCCAAAAAATGATGTTGTTAGTCAAATCAGTAAGTGTAACTACAGTCCCCTAATAAATCTGAGTACCCAAAAAATAAATAAAGATGTCAGAATGCTTTCCTTGCTGCAAGCGGCGTTTGACATATACAGTCTCTTGACATTCTTCATTCATTCGATTAGTGCTCATTTTCGTCCGTTATTCATTCCATTTAGGGTCAGATGTGTCACTGTGGGGCATAAGGGAATATGTAACGTTAATATTTGAACCCCAATCCAATACATACTTTTACAATCAAACACCTCTAGAATCGGAACACACACCCCTACTATCCAGCAACCGCTTTTTTAATTACTATCCAGCACACACTTTACTATCCAGCAACCACGTTATCACTACAAATCCAAACCCACATAACTTCATATCCAGCACCCACGTTTGTACTATCCAATGAAAAGGGTAGAAAGTGTTTATATACGTACTTTCACACAAACATGCAAACATACTGCACCCGCATTTTACTGTCCAATGAATAGGGTAGTTATGCTGTCACTTTCATGGAAACATATTAGCATACTATCAGACATAAGGATAGGAAGAGTTTATAGGCACGCTTCCAACTTGTCTTTGTGACTCATCCTCAAAACTTTGATGTGTTATTTCTGACTAGGATGATTGAGTTGGCATCCCTAATAACGTTCTCTGGTTAGACCTGTAATTATTTCAGCTAGGTCCAGAGCACAAGAAACTAGAGGTTGTTCTTGTTCATGTCATCTTGACATCATGACTAAATTTTTTACCTTTTTCGTGCTCTGGATCTAAAACATCTCTTTTTCCTAACTCCATATTTGTGTTCCATCTTACAACTTATTGCCTTGGATCACTTCTCTCAAACTTTTGATTTACAGAGTTTTGTCAAATTCCGCATACAGGATGATGTTCACTGGTTGGCCAAAGCTGTTACAAACTGAAGTTCAAGACAAACCTGGCTTCGTTATATCGAGTCTAAAATGTCCGTTGTCGTTGCCTTGGCCTAAAGTGAAATCAAATCCCCAAAATCGTCCTGCGTAATCCTGCATAATCTCGTACGAAATGCTGCTATTGGTACCTGTGGTTTCAAACATTGTCAAGCAAAATCTCTGGTAACTTTGCTGGGCAAAACGTAGGTTCAAAGGGTCTGGTGCCGAACGTTTGACCATTTGGAGTGTCATATCTTCGACACATTGAAGTATCGGACTCGAAATGATTTTAATCGATTGGAGGCAATTGACAATACCAAAAAGCATTATCTTTGATTGTGGATCAGAGTTCAGAGGCAATGGTGAAGGTTCTCGCTTCCACTCGTAGTATCGAATATTTGGATGTTGTTCTGCTCAGCGTTTTATTTATATCGTTTCCCACTTTAGTTTAAATGCAGCGTTGTGGTTTGCGTCGTCATCTCTTGTCACCGCTGTGTCGTTTAACGTGTTAAAAATGTCCGGTTTCTATACTACGAAAGCATCCAGATGTGCGTTCTGTACCTCAAGAAATCTTTTGAGGTATGCTCGGTAAGGGAGGTATCCATGCTGCTGCTCAGCAATTTGTTATTCAAGTACAACTCCACTTTGCTGTTGTCGGTAACTATGCTCTGAATCGGTGTTTTAAACTTTGACAACGTTGACTCTCAGAAACAAGTGACTTTTGCTCAGATCGATGTAATCTTTGCTTTGTCCATTAATTTCAAATTCCAAATTGGCTGATGTTGTCAAAGACGTCAAAGGATGAAATTCTACCTTGGGATTCTTGCATCGTCATCATCGTTGGTGGCATGGCAAAAAGATCTAGTTTTGACAGAATATTCTCAAGAATCTCAAGGTGTCATTGTTTCGCTTCAGTTAGTAATCATACACTTCCAATTATCTGACAGCTCATGTTGGTCTTTTCTTATTCATTATGATGCGATCTATAGGGGTTTGGAAGTCTCTTTCTGCCTTGTACTTACTTTGGCGTAGAAGAAGAAACATTGTCTTGGCAAAAATTGTGAAACAAATTTATAAGGATGCCTTGGTGACCCAAAAGGTCTTCCAGTTTGAAGAGAAACATTTTGTCCTCCCCTCGTGTAAGTTTCTTTTGGACTTTGCTAATAAAGACGTTCTGAAGAAATTCTTTTCCTTCCCCGTGTTAAAGCGGCATCTTTTCAAGGATGCAATCATTGATTCACCATGTGTGCTACCGTACAACAAGTTGTCTTAACATTATCCCCTTAAGAATGTCTTCGTTGTCGAGGGACTCCTTGGTATGCAGGCTACATCTGTTTATCAAATTTACTGGAGAATCGTTTTCAAAAATATAGTTTCATCCTGACTTTTCCTTTCGAAAATAGAATATATATGTCCAACATCTTTTACACTAATGTTAACACTGTCAAAACACGTTTACTCACAAAAAGATAATGAGAATGAAAAAATTCAAGGTGGACGATGGCAGAATCCCTTTTGAAAGGAATGACTCTGAGTAACGGACCAGCTATGTTTCCTTCCACTTTGTACTTGACCAGATCCGAGTACACAAACAATAAATTTAGTCCCTCGTTCAATTCCACAGGGTAGCGATAATACCTGTAGAATCGATCGTTGAAGGTAACGTCTATTATACCAGCGAGAGCAGCGTATCCATCCAAATAAAAAGGGGAACAAAAAATATAAAGGACATCGCTCTGCTATCACAAAATGCATTTTTAAAAGATGATCAATTGTGAGTAGTATATGGGGTTACCGTAGCGTCAATGGGAATTAGCATTACAGACCCCCCTGGGCCAGTATAGCGTCAAGAAATAAAATCTCACCCTGGGCCTGTATAGCGTCAATGGAAAATTGGGTAGAGGGACTAGAACACCCTGGGCCTGTATAGCGTCAATGGAAATTTTGTAGAGCGGCGACTAGTAGACTGTGGGTTTGTATAGCGATAAGCGACAGGTGGCATGACGTCACACTGGTAACAATGTAGCAAAAAGAGAAGTACTGTGACGTCAGGCTACCTGAGAGAGGGTTATAGACAAACACGAATCAAGAGCGTTCGTGTTTTTTTAGTAGAGGAAGGGTTTTATATATATTCGTTTAGGGTGGAGACCAAATGAAAATTAAGATCTTTTCGAGGCATTGGAAGTGGCCCTGAAAAGGGCCGTTGTTTGTTATGTGATGTTAACACTATTCCGTTAACATACAGGACATCGCATAGGTCTTCTTTTCTTCCTCAAATTTCTCAAAGTTTGTCTTAAACTGTGTCTCACTTCTGGTCCGTAGATGAGAGTCCGCTTAAGACAGCCTTGTCTTTCCACATAACATCTTCTTTTCCAAAGAGTGGCACCGGTGATCCGGATGACAGTCCATTTTGTTTTCACATACATGGGTAAGTCTGTACGGAACAGCATTGAGGATACCAAAGTAGAGGATTCTACGTCGATCAACATCTTCTCTGTGACGAGAACAGGTGAAGGGAATGAAGTGAACCGCGTTTATTTATAGTGGAAGACCGGATCGAAACGGATTGAAAGGGTTCACCAATCCCAACACGCGTTACAAAATTCAGTCACTTCGCGGAGTCTGTCTTCCAATCCGAAGAGAGCTACCTGTGACGTCACATTTCCTATATAGGCACACTAGCGTCTGTGCGCAGTGAATCGATGCGGTATTGTTTTGTGAAACATGACGGAACCTAAGAAGACAGTGAATTGGGGTGCACCGGCTGTGGAGACGAGAAGTAATGGTACAGCAGCAGCTACCAAAGTGAACACAGTGCTACTTCCCTAAGAGGTTGATTTCAACTGGGATTTAGTAGATTTTTTATCTTCTTCCCAAGAATTTGTTCCGGTACCAGTACCTTCGCCACTTTCTCCTTCATTACCACGTGTCGACGATTTTAAACAAAGACAGAGAGAAGAATTGGAGAAATTTTTACAGCAGCAGAAAGAAGCAGAGCAAGTATTTCTTCTTGAACAGAAACAGCGAGAAGAAGAAGAAGAGGCAAGAAGGAAACGACAGGAAGAAGAAGAAGCAGTAGAGAAGAAACAAAGTCTAGGAGAGAAGGAGAACAGCGAAAGTCAAACGGTCACGGTACTCTTGGACATTTTGGCCGAGTTAAGAAGTCTGAAACAAATGTACCAGACTTCTTTATTACGACCCAAGAGAAAAAGACCTTCCCGAGCCAAACAACCTAACCCTGTGACTACACCACAGATACCACCCCTACTGATATCTACTAAATCATTGACAGGAGCAAGTCCACAAGTAGGCCTTGGCCGCGGCAAAGGCTTAAGGCAGTTAAAGCGAATTGATTCTCGTTCCTGAGTTTGTTCTAAGGAAAAAAACAAACACTCAACAGTCCTTTTCAGGGCTACCCAATACTCTCGAAAAGAGTGACTATTCATTTTGCCAAAATCAATTAAAACTCAAAATCCCTTCTTTAACCCTATGATGTACGTGTTGTGAGTGTATGAGTGTAGGTCCTTATTATTTCTAAATAATGAAAACCAAGAGACACTTACGTTTTTTTCAGTTTGGTCTATTCTGTTACAAATTTTTTACAATTCAATATCACAACATAACACAACACAACACTTTTAAAAAAGTTCATAGATTTCTTCTGTGTCTTTTTTTCTTTCACTCTCTCTGTTTTTTCAATTTCTTCACTTTTACACTTTTTTCCTCTTCTTCGTCTTCTTCTTCCTCACATTTTTCTCGTCTTCTTTTCTTTTCTGTCTTCTCTTTCTGAACGTGTCGGGGTTCTTCTTTTGTCGAGGTCACCTCTGTTTCTTCTTCCTCCTTCTCCTGCTCCTGTTGTTTCTTAGGGCACTCTGAAGACCAATGTCCTTTCTCTTGACAATGATAACAGGTATCTTGACTTTTGTTTCTTTTGACACTGGTCTTGCTTCTTTGACGGTCTGGACATTCTGTAGCCCAATGCCCTTTCTTTTGACAGATATAGCAAGTATCTTGACTTTTATCTCGAAAGGAAGGAGAGTAGTCCGTTGGCTTGTCTGAAGAAAACTTTCTTATCACACCTCGCAATGCTCTAATCAGAAGTTCGATCTGTGTGGGTTCTTCCATTGTGCTGGTCGGCTTGAGAGCGAAATGAATACTGAGAGGGGAGTCACTAGCCCTTTATATATGCCCTGGTCTGACATAGATATATAGGGTTCATGGTGTTTCACAGGTAGTCATTTGACTTTTTGCCGTCAAGATGAAACGATCGCATCATTTCGAAAAGAAAGAAGAAGAAAGTAAGAGGCAGAAACGTGATTTATCGCCTCGCACAGTAGCTGAAGTCTTGGCACAAATTCATGCCAGCGATTTTGAAGATGAGATGAATGAACCAGAATCGAAGCCTAAAGAGTCTACACCAAATCAAAGTCCATTACCATCCGTAAACCCTGAAAAGTACTACCATATTCGGGAGACGGACAAACGCTCTTCCAGAAAATTTAGAACCACGGCCTACACGTACGCGGTGAAATTTAAAGATTTCAAGTCTGACGTACCCTTGGAAAAAGCAGAAGGGTTCATCACCGATGTGTGGGATTCTTTGTTAACCACACTAAAACGGCAATGTCGAGCCAAAGAAGACGATCGCTTGAGACTTTCTATTCATCACGACAATTTGAAGTCTCCCGTTTGGATCGAGTTTAGCAGTCCAACAGAATTGACACCTTCCAAAATCATGGACAAGATTCAACACGTACAACAATCCAACGACAAATTTCACATCACGGACGGAAAAGCGACACTGTACATGACCCACGTGTCTCTTCCCCAAGGGACAGGTAAAAAAAAGTTGATGTTGGTAGACAACTTGCGTAACCTCAAGCGTAGTCTCGTCCAAATTAACAATCCAAAAGACAAGATGTGTTTAGCCCGTGCCATCGTGGTGGGACAAACGTATGCCGACAAGAACGATACGGTAGAATGGAAAAGAGTCTGGAAAACTATTCAACAATCGGACCGAGCCAAACAACGAAAAGAAGCAGAACTCCTGTTACAGCAAGCGGGGTTAGCTAAAGACACACCCTGTGGCATTCCTGAAATGCAAAAGTTGCAAGACGTCTTGGCTCCACGTTACACCTTGAAAGTTCACCCTCAAGAAGTGCGCGGACCCCTGTTGTTTCGAGGTCAAGATTTTAAAGACGGAAAATACATTCACGTCTATCATCACGATGAACATTTTGATACCATTACCAGTATCACTGCATTCCTGTCATACAGTTATTACTGTGAGAAATGTGACTATGGCTATAACAATCGAGAGCAACATAAGCATTGCGGATCGAAATGCTCAGGATGTTTAGCTTCTACACCCTGTCTGGACGAAGGACAAGAACGAGTGCATTGCTCTGCTTGTCAGCGCACGTTTGTCAGTCCTGCCTGTTACCAACAACACCTAAAGACGCAAGGTTCGCAGCAGAAATGTGCTTGTCAGCTCTTGAGATTGTGCCCTACTTGTGGACAAGGCATACGTACCAACAGTGCCAAGGCGCACGTCTGTTCAGGAAAGAAGCGATGTCACATTTGTCGCCAAACCGTGGACTTGGAACACCAATGCTACATTCAAAAATACCATTCCAAACATGAAGAAGAAGAAGATAAGGACCAGAAGAAGAAAGGGAATTTCATCTTTTTCGATTTCGAATGCATGCAAGAGACTGGCATTCACATTCCTAATTTCTGCGTGGCTCACCGAGCGTGCGAGAAGTGTATCCAAGAGCCTATCTTGACTCATTGCCCTTACTGCAGCAAGATTCCTGGAGGACGTGAAAAAATCTTTCGGGGATCGAACACACTGGCCGATTTTGCCCAATGGATCTTAAACCCTATCGACGAGACGTGGAGCCAAGAAGATATCGAACGTTACGGAGATTGTCATCGCCATGCCACGGTGATGGCTCACAATTTCTCGGGATACGATGGACAATTTCTGTTGAGATACTATACGGAACAAAGTACCGAACGTCCGAAAGTAACTTTGAACGGAGCCAAAATCATTTCCATGCAAGTGGGACAAGTACAGTTTAAAGATTCAATGAGTTACTTGGCTATGCCTTTGAGCCGCATGCCTAAAACGTTTGGCATGACAGAAATGGCCAAAGGCTATTTTCCACACTTTTTCAATACCGAAGCCAATCAACACGCCGTTCTACCCCATTTGCCTGAGGCTCACTACTACGACCCCGACAACATGCGTACCGAACAACGAGAAGCTTTCTACGCATGGTACCAGACTCACGCTTCGGACCCTTTTGACTTTCAAGAAGAAATGTTAAAATATTGTCGTTCCGACGTAGACATTTTACGTCGCTGCTGTGGAAAATTTCGAGAACTGTTCATGGAACACGGAGGGATCGATCCTTTGAAAGAAGCTTGTACCATTGCCAAAGCGTGTTCCTTAGTGTATCGTCAACGATTCATGCCCGAAAACACCCTAGCTGTCATCAGTCCTCAAACGACCAATTTTGTCAAACGTCAATACTCGGTCAAAGCCCTACGCTGGTTACATTACTTGTGTGAGAAGGAAGACAAATGGATCCAACATGCTCGCAACGGAGGAGGCGAAAAGACCATCGGAAGGTATTCAGTAGACGGTTGGGACTTAGAAAACCCCAAGATCGTGTACGAGTTTAACGGGTGCTTATTTCACGGATGTCCCATCTGCTACCCTCAACGTGACACTAAAAACCAGTTTTACAACGGACCATGGAAGACTTGTACCAGGCCACTTGTCAGCGACGCTTGAAGTTAGAAGAGCAAGGATACCAAGTAGTGGAAATGTGGGAACACGAGTACGATCAGCGATTGAAAACCGATCCCGAGTTTAAGCGCATCGTGGAAAGTTACAAGCTGGTGGACCCTCTGAACCCGCGGACAGTTTGTACGGAGGGCGGACGAATGCCACCTGTTTGCTGTACCAAGTCGACGAGGAGAAAGGAGAAGAAATCAAATACTTGGACGTGTGTTCTCTGTATCCGTACGTGTGCAAATATTGCCACTTTCCCGCAGGGCACCCACAATTGCTGACGGAACACATCGACGTGGACAATATTCGACAATACGAAGGATTGATCAAGTGTAAAGTCTTGCCTCCCACGAACTTGTACCATCCCGTTTTACCACATCATTGCCAAGGAAAACTGATGTTTCCCTTGTGTCGTACTTGTGCTGAAACGTGCAACCAAGACCACCCTTGTCAGCACACTCAGGAAGAACGAGCCTTGACGGGAACGTGGGTCAGCGTGGAATTGTTTAAAGCTCTGGACTTGGGATACCAACTGTTAGAAGTGTACGAAATTTACCACTTTCCCAAGACAGAAAAATACCACAAGGGCGACGATTCTCAAAAAGGCATTTTTGCAGACTACGTGAATGCCTTTTTGAAACTGAAACAAGAAGCTAGCGGATATCCTTCCTGGTGTCACACTCCCGACGACCAAACAAAGTTCAAAAAGAAATACTGGAAGCAGGAAGGCATCACTTTAGGCCACATCGAGAAAAACGAAGGAAGGCGATCGTTTGCCAAAGTGATGTTGAATTGTTTGTGGGGCAAAATGGCACAACGACCGTGTTTACCCAAGACGGAGTATTTGACAGAACCTTTCCGATACTTGCACATGATTCACGACAAACCAAATACATGAAACACGTGGACGTCGTTCGTGAGGACTTACTCTTAATCAATTACGAAGAAGAACTGAACTTTGTAGAAGCCGACGAATTTGGAAATGTCATCATTGCGGCTTACGTGACAGCCCATGCTCGCTTAAAACTGTACGAAGCTTTAGAACTGTTAGGAGATCGTGTGCTGTATTTTGACACGGACAGTTGCATCTATATCGATCGCCTGGGTCAACCTCACCCTGTCATCGAAGGAGACCGTTTAGGAGCCTGGACGGACGAGCATCCCGACCACAAGATTCTAAGTTTTGCAAGTGGCGGTCCCAAAAATTACGGCTACGAATACCGGAACAATCAAGGAGATGTGCACACGGAGTGTAAAGTGAAAAGGATTGACTCTCAATTATCGCACCAGCCGAGTGGTGAACTTTAGCATATTGAAAGAAGCCTTGCAGTCTGGACAGGATCGAAACTTTAAAGTGACCACCCATGAACCGCACAAGATTGTACGTTTACCCACACACCAAATCGTCAGTCGACCCTTGGAAAAAGTTTATCAAATCGTGTACCAGAAGCGAGTTCGGCTTCCCAATCACTCCACTTTACCGTACGGTCATGCCGATATTGGTCAGCATATAAAAAGGGACAACGTTCAAGGTCGATAGTTCATTGTGACTACCATTGCTAAGCGAGAAAGATGAATCCATTCACACAGCAAGTATCCAGTAAGAGTAAACTCAAGTACGATGCTGTGCCTTGCGATGGTAGGGATGCAGTACGCTATGACCTTAGTGATTCAGTACCACATCAACATGGGAACTTTGCTATAACTACTACTTCTACTACCATGCCTACCATGGAAAGTGATGCTGTACGTGTCAAACCTGACGGATGTGAAAGCGATGCCACTCGTTATCGCACACCTTTTCACTTTACTGGTTTTCATGGTGGATGTCCACCTCCACAGGAAACCATGCGACTACCACCCTACGGATGTCATGTAAAACTGAGTAAACTCCTAAGGATTTCACCGTACCCTCATCGAAATGAACCTGTGAAAGATGAATATTCGTTCCCTGTGCGTTTGCCAGAATACTGTGATTTTGAAAGTCGATTGCAAACCTTCCAAGGAAAATGGCCAAAATATCTAGGAGGACCTACCCCGAAGAATTAGCCAGAGCTGGATTTATCTACTTGGGCGAAGGAGATAAAGTCAAGTGCTTCAGTTGCGGTGTCTCACTTCACCAGTGGGAGAAGAAAGATTGCGCTTACCTGGAACATGCTCGATGGTCTCCAGAGTGTCACTACCCGCCTTTAGTGGGACCTCGTCATTGAAGTGACCCTACCATGTTGTGTAAAAAGCTAGCTACGGAGTTAGGAGTCCAACGTTGGACAATCCCTAGACAAGTATTTAAACCTGATGTAAAAAATAATCTTCAAAGATTACCAAACGAATTGCAAGAGAAGATCTACAAGGACATATGGCAGGGACTTGCCAGAGTCAAATCTCAATTAGTGACTGTAGAACATTTGTGTCGAGAAATTCATAAGAGGAAATTGACCAAAGTCAACAAACAAGTCCGATTTGTCTGGATCAAGGGTGCGTTCGTTCTACTATTTCGCTTTAGGCCATTTACATTTGAAGATTTTATTGACATTCTTGACCGTTTCCTGGAATGGCAGTGGCCTGAAATTACTCACTTTGCCCATTACTTTCGCTCTAGGAGAAGTGTTTGACTGACATGGTTATGGATACTTTACAAGAGAACAGTCGTGCTTTGCCTGTGGAATTGAGAGAACGCATTTACCGTGAGTTCGTCAAAATACAAGTGAAACGAAAAGAATCATTGCATCCGTTACGTCACCGATGTTGGAACCACTGGTACCCAAATGCTATAAGAGGATTGATTCTGATGAAAGTGTTCCAGGGGTCAGACATTGATCAACTACTCGTGAGCAAGAAGGATTGTGTTGTTGATAGTGATTATTTTTACTACCAGGTACACTTACTGCATCGAATTCCAGAAGAAGAGTTAGAGGGTTACCAAAATCTTGTACACAATGTAAACTTAGATAAAGAGGAAACTTCTGAACGATGTGTGATGTACAAGTTAGTGACTAAATATTTTAGATACGTCGACGGAATACGACCACTTCTGTGCAAAAAGTACACTTATAGCTGCCGAAAAAGAGGGTATAAAAACGTTCTACCATGCCACGACCTTTATCATTCGTGATACAACAGATTCCGTGGAAGGAAATCAATGACAGTATTCAAACGGTGGAGGATTACCATCGCCTATTACGAGAACTGTCTCCATTGAATTGGGGTCGACGTGTAGTGTGTCTTAGTGACTTGCTTTCTGGGATTTCGTTTACCAGCTGATTCTTTGTGGACTCTTTACGAACAGTACCTATTACTCCAAAACAAAATATGAAAGTGATCCCTTTAAATGTCCACGAGAGACTCATTCTGCTCAAAGTTTTGCGCTTTCATTTGGATACTTCTCAACCTCTACGGGAAAACAAGATTCGTCAACTTTTAGGTACTGAAAATGTGTACGACGACGTGTGTGTAGCTTGTGACTTACACCCTCACTGGACAGATGTACGTGACTGGAAAAGTTTGGGGTTTGAGGCTTGGGCTAAAGAAGTGGCACACTATGCCCAAGATTTGTCATCCTAAAACATTAAAACGTACCGTGAAAAAAGTCACTTTTAAACCTGTGTTAGTGTCAATACCAGAAGAACAGTCTGTCACCGAGGAAAACCACTCTCTTCAAGACAGGACTGTCATTGACATTCCTGAAAGACCATTTCGGGAGGACCCTTGTGTGACTGAACCAAGGAATGTACAGACTCTCAGAACATTACACACTACTCCTACGATTTCACCTCTTGATCACAAAAAATGTTGTACAGAGACTTGTTTATATTCCACTATGGTCGTTTTGTTGTGTTTTTTATTCCTGTACTTAACCATATGGCTTTTATGTATTTTTGTCTTTCGTGTTGTTCACTAATAAAGATGACAATAAACGTGTCCTGAAAAAGTATAAAAACTCTTGTCTTGTTTGTCTTCGTGTCACAAGTGACATTTTATTACACTACTACTACTATGGCTACCTCTGCTGTCTCTGCTCCCTCTTCCTCCACTGTCAAAGTCATTGACGAACACGTAGATCGGACTAGTTGGGAGGCCTTGTATCTTCGCCATCCCTTTAACATGCTTATTGCTGGACCAAGCGGTTCAGGCAAAACCGAATTTGTCAAACGTTTGATCGAACATAAACATCATTTGATCGATCGTCCTCCTCAACGAATCGTGTGGTGCTATAAAGAGTGGCAATCGGCGTACAGCCTTCTGCGAGAAAGTCAAGGCGATTCCATCGTCTTTGTGGAAGGCATTCCTGTCGAAGACGACGGAATCGTGTCTGACCCTAGTCAAACTCATTTGGTTATTTTTGACGACATGTTAGGAGTAGACGAAGAAGAAATTAAACTGTGGTTTACGCGCAAAGGGCATCATCGTAATGCCAGTGTCATTTACATTACCCAAAATTTGTTTCAACAAAGTAAAGCCCATCGTACCATCAGTCTCAATGCTCATTACTTGGTGTTGTTTAAAAGCCCTAGAGATAAATCGCAAGTACAAGTCTTAGCCAAACAGTTAGGAACGCCTTGGCTGATTCATGCGTACGACGATGCCACTCAAACCCCACACGCTTATTTACTCGTGGATTTAAACCCACTACTCCCGATTATTTGCGATTTCGTACCCATCTGTTTCACCCCTGGTGCCAAGACGGAGGACCTATCGTGTACACGTCTCCGTCGTCGACTTAATCACCCCAAAAAATCTATAAAAACCTCGGTCACTTGGACTCTGTCTCACACATTGTCAACATGACGTCCCTTCAGTCTCATCTTCCCATTAAATTGATTCGTGCCTTGTACGGCATCAGTCGCGAAAAAAATCCACAAATACGTGCTCGTGTCTTAGAAGCTAGTCTCAAAGAAGTCTTACGATGGTTTACGGTGACAGCACGTCAATTACTGCAAGGCATCATTCAGATTCCACATCAAACCAAACGTTTTTTTGAGAGAAACAAAGTTGCCTTGACGCAACTAGCCGATCCTCGCATCGACACTCAAACCAAAAAGCAAATCATTTTGAAACCTGGAGGAAGTGGATCTTTAGGAGGTGTCATCATTCGTTCCCTCTTAAAATGGGATCCTAATGCTCCCAAAGTTGTCCCCAAGAAAAAAGCCACACCCAAACGTACCCAGAAGAAAAAGAAAAGAGCAAGGGTGTCAAGACCAGGTCACAACC
>JAECUM010039806.1:0-12203 GCA_016617855.1 Megalonaias nervosa | reverse complement strand
ATATATATATTTATATTTATATTTATATTTATACCATATACATTAAAAAAATAACATGCATTTAAAGTGTTGATATAAAGCAATTTGATATACCAATACTATTGGTATATCAAATTGTGATCCGCCCATGGCGCAATAATACGCATATATAAACATTCTCGCGAGCGTCTGCAGTTGATTCTAGATCAATGATCAATTTCCACACATTAGTCACTACTGACGTATGGAAAAGAACGATGAAAAGTATTAATAATCCCCGTTTTCTAAAATAATTTAATATGGTACACATTTTCATCACAATCCTTTTTGCTTTCTGTTCTCCCCTTCCCTCTCATGCATAACGGACAAACTGCGCAGAAATGTGGAATGAGAGAGAAAAGGAATTTGGGCTGGATTAAAACCTTGAAATAGAAATTACAGCAAGTAACCTATAAGAATATGATTCGTCGTAACGATACGTGTGCACTTTCCTTGGGATTTATCTATAATGTTTATCAATGATACAAAGTTGCAAACCAGTAAATTCGTGGGTTATGTGGTACACATACTGTGATATATTTAATGTTATGTTTCTTTTTTTTCTTAAACATACCATAATGTTCTAAAAAATCGATTATTATTATTTAAATATGAAAATGTCCAAAGGCCTCTATCTCTCTCTCTCTCTCTCTCTCTCTCTCTCTCTCTCTCTCTCTCTCTCTCTCTCGCTCTCTCAGCATGAACGGGTCTTACAATGTATTATCTGTAAGCCTTCTGGCGTACATTTATGCAGTCAATGAGGTGTCATCAAGAAATGCCTAAAAACGAACTAAAAATAGCAAAAGTAGATTTAAAGTATTAAACTTTGTTATACTTAGTATCCTACATGAACCGTAATTGAATACAGTAATGCATTTTTAGCAGCAATTTTTACTCGTACCACAACAGTTTGAAAACGATGGATAAATCAGGTGTTGATTAATGTTGACTGCAAACCAAACTTAAGTGACAATAGAAACCTAGAAGCAGCGTCTGCAAACTTGCCAAGTCCACACAAAAGTTTATGTTTATATATAGAAATAAGCAAAAAGGAAGAACTAATATCCTAATAAATAAATTCACAATCATTAAAATCTATTGTTCAAAGATGCAACGCTTTGACGTCTGTCAGACACAACCGTTGTTATGTTTCTAGTTACCCCACTCCAACAGTATCATTCCGCGCATGAAATGTGTCAATAATACAAATATCTTCATTCTGGTACGAATAAAACATTATTTTAACAAAATACACAGTTTGAACCATGACATATATAAGCTAATTTTATTAAACGTCGCTGTTCTCAAATAATTGTAATAGGAACTATTTATTGTCGATGTAGTAATGGATCTGTCAATCGCATTGACACAGAATGATGAAAACCCATGCTTTCACACAGTGGATATAATAAAAAGGAAATCCATGTATTTTGAGCAGATATACGGAAATATTTAAAATTTGAAGTGGAAACATTGTATTGTCTCGAGTGGCGAAGTGGAAACAATTTGTGTTGTCACTCGTGGCTTGGCCACTCGTAACAGTACCACTTTACGAGTGAAATATTTCCATATAACAACTGAAAAAAACCAACGTAGATACCCTCTATTTATTCGATTCGAGTCGAATAGAGATGAAATGTTCCGAAATATACCATTTACAGTCGGAATAAACTCTGCCTTCTCCATCGCATAATACCTCAGATCTAAATAGTGGCTATTTGAACGGCCCCATTATAGGAATCACGGTACTAATTCAGTTCCCATAGTAAACCTATGCAAACACCATGATATTAAAAATTCAATAACTTAAAATTTCTGAGTGCCCATGATCAAACCTATATTTATCAGTATAGATGAAACCTGGACGTCCGCTTCTGTGTAGAGGAAAGGATATCAGCCGCGGCATTTTCTGGACCTGCATGTGTTTGAAACATGTGCTTTCAATTCAACACCAAAGAGTCAGGTGCTAATTTTAGTAATGAGTGTTCCAAACTCATGACTGTTAAAGGACTTAAATTCCATCAATAAAACAATATCTGTATTTTTTTCACTTACAACTAGGATAAGCTCTCAAAAGATTCTTTTTCCTAAAACATAACTTACATTATTAACCAATCCTGGCCAACCAAACCCATATATACTATATTTAATGTCCACCCATATCCAGGCTGGTTCCCATTTTTCCATACCATTAGTACCGTGTGTCCTTTACAATCCGGGCCTTGTAAGAATGTTGATTTTACCTGTAGCAATGCTGATTTATTAATTACCAAATGTAAATCTGAGGCTTGTATGAAATCTTAGAGCAACAAAAAAAAAAAAAAAAAAAAAAAAAAAGGAAAAAAAATAACAAATGGAGGTTGCCACGCCCAAGTGCTTGATGTTGAATATACTGAATTATCACATATTCGGTACACTTTGTCTACAGTGTGTATATCACTTTATGTGATTCTGATTGGTCCAAATAAAACTATGTGATAAAAAGAATCTCAAATGTGTAATGATTTAATATTAAATTTATGAAACTCGTTAAATAATTTCCATCTTGTGCTCGCCAAGGCTCGCAAAAGCTGGACATATTCAACTCGTTTCATAAATTCAATATTAAATCGTTACCCATTTGAGATCCTCTATATCTTTTATGTCAGCTGACTAGTATGCGGGCCTGTTAGCAGAGATGTTATTGTGTGATGTAAGTAAATTTTATTTTTTGGTTAAGTCCCTTCGATGTGGCTGAGTTATATATACCATTTGCGACAAGCTGTACTGAATTTGGGTGAGTATGAAAATATTTTCCAGCAGCTGACATTAATATAAAATCTTTTATTTCTCCTGTTTCACGATTAGTTTATCTAATTGGTCGTGTTTTTTGTGTGTCTTTGCCTGTTTTTCCTCGTTTATTATTCTCACTTTGTGTGATCGCTTGTAGATTTTTTAGTCTGTCATCGGTTATATTTGCGTTTATATGGTCGATAACGAGATCGTAAACAAACCTATGTGAATTATATCATTTTTTTTTTGTACAGGGGATCATAACACTAACTTGTTTTTAACCTGAGCTGATGATATCCCCAACTGGTTTTCTGTGTTTTCAGTTTATAATAACCCCGGCTCTGCTCGCTTCGTAATTAGTAAATATTGGATGACATCTGAACTCGTCAACATCAGTATCTTTTTCAGCTTGCTCTATTATACAGTATATTTTTTTCTCTAATATAACATTATTTTTCAGCAGTGAAATATCTTTTAAGATAATCAGCTGCGTTTTTTATTCTTACATCATCAGAAGCGTTTTGTATCTCGTAGTATATCTTTAGTGCTCGATATTTTCGTCCACCACAAGCTACACATTATTGTGTTTTACCTTTGACCCGAGCGCCACAGTACTCACCACGACAATTTTTTCCACATGGTGTGATTGATCAGATCATCAACCACCGACAACTTAATTTTGCCTGATGCATATTATATTATTGGATAAAGTTCAATTGAAGAAAATACTTTTCCTAATTATATAGCAATGAGTAATTCTACTGTTGCAAAACAATTGCGAGAACAGTATTTTAAACTAACTGGTATAAAACCACCTTTTCCAAGGTCGAAAATTGCATGCAAAAAATTACAAAAATAAATAAATGAATTATTAACCGCGACTGAATTTGAGAGGTTAGCCAAGATTGCGCCACAATATTCCACCAGATTTGATTTCGATCAATTTAATCGATAAGAAAAACGTCCACGATTTGAACTACACGAATTTATCAGAATGGCTAAAAATGAGTTTGCGCAAGATGGTGCTGTTTATGTCTGGTCAACATTTAGGATAGACGGCGATGGTATTTTCTTTGATTCCACAATGAATGACGAACGCGCGTGGACTATTATTAATATTCTTGCAAATGACAGCAAGTACATATTCAGAATAAATTTATTGTACAATATGAACGTGGCCAGGATGGCCCAACTTGGATTATTCGTGAAAAACTCGACCCTGTTAAAGAATCACGGCGACATATTAATGTTGTCTCAGTGGGAAAAAATTTAAACCAGGTATGTTTACCGGAATAGACAAAACTATATTACAATAACGCATATCCAGTGTCCGCTGTTGTTTATGCACTACACCGTTTAAATGATCCTAATATTAATGCTCCTACGCCGATGCGAACCGGACTTTTAAATTGTGCGGCTCAGCGTGTCAGAGAACATTTTCTAAACGCACGACGTGGAAACGGACTAAAAGAATCACGGATAAAATAATTAACGAGTGGGAAGATTCTCTTATCAATGGAGCTAAAATAGATGATGTCTCCGTAATGGAGCGGCGACTAAAATTTCTGTTCGTGGTAAAAACAATAACCAACGAGATTTTGTATGATTCCGGCAAATACTGTAGTAAAGGCGCCCCTTTAGCGATTGTAGATCATAACAGTTATGCTTGGACTGAATCAGTAACGAAATTTCTACGAGAAAGAACAACTAGATTTTATGACGGCGATATTTTTGAGAAGATTTACAATATTAGTAAAGCGCGACCCTGTATCGGTCTGGCTATTTCACGGTGACGACGCAGATTTATCTGCCACAGATGAATCAACATTTGATCAATTTGTGCTACCGTCTGGAATATTTCATCGGAAGGAATGTCTCCAACGTGCGATGAAACAGACTGCGGTAATATATAACGACGACAGTGATTAATTGCTCAAAAACTGTTTTACAATATCATCTGATGTAACTCGTATAGCATAACAAAAAAAAAATTCATGGTGTCCAACTCCAAAAGAATTTCTTGACGATGCGTCGCGTTCATGTGTCGAGTTGGGACATGGTGGGCTTTGGAACACAAAATATAATTCCGCAGATATGATTTCAGTGACAATGTGGCATTTTATCGCGCTAGTTTTCTTGGATACGGCGAATGTCAACCGTATTTTGAACGATTCGGTCATCCAACACACGAAATGACCAGAGTTGCAATATCCGGTCCACTGCCTGTCGACTACAATCTGACTGGATTTGCCGAGATTGAATAATTCGAGTTTTCAGCAAATATTCATCCGATTGTACCCGTCTGGTTTGGTCGTCATTTTAATGCGCCCAATACCGCATTAATCTCAACAACTGTTGTGCAAAAAATCTATGTGGTTGGGCTCCAATAGTGCTATTACAATATATGTTGGACGCTAAGATTCTCACGTCGTTAATCTTGACATCAGCGATAATTTCGTACAGATCAGCGAAGACAGTTTGGTTACCCCACGACGATAAAGATACGAGCAGAAAAATTATCGGTAAGTTTACATCTGGTGAGTCATCTAATAATAAACACCGCTGCACAAGATTAATCATGGACTCAGCAGAACTTGATTTTTGATCGCAGATACAACGTTGAGAGGAGTACTGATGTCACGGCAAAGTGCAGTCACAAAAACCGGTACAAATATTGGCACGATAGTCAGCTACTACGATGGTGATTCGACGCAGTTTACTCATTTGAGATCTTCGATGCTCGCATATTCGTCAATAAATCTCTTATCGATGATCAACCGGGACGTATTCATATTATATGAGTCGATCAAAAATGGATTTTGTGAAACCATTTATCGACGCCAGTGATAATTCACATTGGGGTAATTGGACAATATAGCGTGAACAAATACATAATTATTATGAATCAGCTGATATTAAACCAGTCGGCGCTTATTACCGAAACGATAAATTATCAGAACCATCATCGTCTCCGTCAGTGAATGATTCAATCGCGAGACATAGCACGGTCTATCTTACTGGTCCTGGTGGTTCTGGTAAAACAACACGTGCGATAGAATTATTTAAAAACTCAGTCATGATTGTGCTAACGCCAACTCATCGTCTTCCCAGGGAGATGAAACACAGCGGGGAGTTAAGTCATGCACGTATGACAGCTTCTTTCTTTGGCGTGGTGATGTGTGGACCCACGAGCGAATGGGTGAAAAATATATTTCTAAAATCATCATCTGGGACGAAATATGTACTGTGTCGAAAGACACATTAAAAACGTTTATCGACTGGCTGTCGACGATAAACACGGCAATTATCATGTACGGTGATCAAGGACAACCTCCTCCGTTTACAAGAGAATCACCACATGACTGGCTAAAAAATTAAGAGTTAATTCGACTTCAGCCGGACAAGATTCAGTGTGAGATAATGCGCAGTGTAATTCCAGAAACATCCATGATGGATTTCTGGAACTTATGGCGCTCTAATGGTCTGATAGTTGTATCACGATAAAACGTACGTGATTCACTTCAGCGTAGATTATTTGAGCTTCAACAGGAAAGATTTCCAACGCTGCCGGTTCCACTGTGTTATTGTCCAGCGGATACCCATCAACAAAATATTCTGGTCATGATTCCAGGAACGGATACACAACAAAAGCTCGTTCTTAATGATATCGTTGAAGTTCCAGTAGAGACTGTACAACATGCTCTAGCGCCGGTGTCAGAGCCACTGGTATTGACTTCGTCAACGGGTACAAATTCTCAGCCATCTTGCTGGACTCTAGGATATGCAATAACAATTCATTCGTCACAGGGGCTAACAATCAAAGGTACCAATATATGGATTGTCGATGATTTGGCAGTATCGAGAGTTACAAAAATATATCAACTGCATAGGATTGTCTATGGAGGCGGTGGCGAAGCCACTAGCGTCTGCTACGCCTCCGCCGACACTCAAAACGGTAGCGCCATCTTCGACGACACCGCAGACAACCATAAAGAAAAAATTAGCTGGTTATGCGCGAGAAGAGGAAAAAAAAAACCAACGCCGGTTTGATATTGATGTTTAATTTATCATGACACTGAAACAACGACAAATAATCATTGCGCCTGCTGTAATACAACAATGTTGTGGTAATATTTTCCTAATGACGTACGACAATTTACCATGGACAGAATTGATAGTAGTCTCGGCCACACACAGGAAATGTCGCACTGACATGTCTTGAACATAACAGACGTCGAGGAGCAAGCTGCCTCCAGCAAGCTTCTCCGCGCTAGCGTCCTTTCCAAGCGAATCCATCCTGGTGGTAATTGGGTATCTTCAGGAATTACCTGTGATTGTTCACGAACAAATCCACTTTGAGGAGCTGTTGAATCTAGTCTGTAGACTGCAGGCTTGCCAGTAGATCTTACCACGTTGGAAATTGTATGTGTGGTTACACTCCAGACGGGATCAGTTGCTCTTGCTCTACCGCTCTCAAGTTCACCAGGTTCATCTAAATACCTGACGATCACGTTGCTGCCCAGCGCTGGGCTCGCTGGTAGGTCGCGCCGCTTAATCGAGATGTGTTTCTTCGAGGTTGTATCGATGGGGTTCAAAGCAATTTTACGCGTGACTTCGTTGTTTCACGTGGGTATCACGCGAGATAGTCTCACAACTCATTCACTAGATCTGTCCCTGCTCAGTAATTCTTGAGCATACTGATGTCCAAACAATCGCTCAGCAAGTGTTTGATTAAATCATTCAACGATTGCCTGATTTTGATGTAATGCGGTGTGTCAACGTCTGATTTTAACGTTCTGTTGTTGCATCAGCGATGTTACCACACCGCGAAATATTTGTCCAGGATCAATCTGTAGCAACTGTGGCCATCGCAGGCTGCCACGAGAATAAATTCGTTCAAATGCGTCTGCGACTTCAGTTGCTGTTTAAGTTGATAACGGCTCCGCTTCTTTGTATCTGATTGCAACTCTGACAACCGTCAATGCGCATTTGCATGTGTGCCGTTTACGTGATGTGCCAATGACATCATGTGGTTAAAACAATATATCTGCCTGATGAACTTCGTTGAGTGGGCTGACATCAAACCGTTCATGCTGAATCGTTTTGGGACGTGGCAGATAAATTTGCCATATTGCCTGTCGTGACAACCAATGTGCTGAAACAGCACGTGTGTCACCTGCTTCATCAGTTAGTTTGCTAATTGCTGCTGTACCCTTCCAGTATCCTCTTGGACTATAATAAATTGACTCCATTATGTAATTCTCGGTCAATTAATTGATTGACTTTTCAGCGACACGCGAGCATGCACCGGTCAAGCATCATCCAATGTTACCAAATTCTATACGAGCCATTATAATTGGTCCGTATGGGTCTTGTAAAACTCAGTTGTTGCTCATTCTGATAATGAGTTAGCTCAAATGGAACAAACTTTATTTAGTGGCACCATCCGTAGATGACCAACGATGCTATAATGTTCTTAGAGAATTTAATGAAAATGCAAAGAATGACGATGATGTTACTGAATTTATCACTGACATCGATGATGCGCCGTCAGTTGAGGATCTTAACTGGGATATCAACAATCTAGTGGTATACGATGATGTCATGCTTGACAAACAAACAAATCCATCCAGAATATTTTCATCGGGAATACATAAAAACACATATATTATTTACGTTACACAGCGGTACACTCAAATCCCCAAAGTGATCAGAGCTAAATGTAGTTTGATAAGCGATCTCAAAACCAATTGGTTCAAGGCGTGGTCAGGCTTCAAGCTCTCAGGTTTTCTTTTTAGTTCATCTTCCCAGAACTCCCTCTGAGACTTTTCTTTTTCCATCTGAATCCTTTCTTCATTTTTTTAAGCGATTCGAGACTAGCTTCTGTGGCTTTCTTCACTTCTTCCATCTTTTGGAGTGACGCCGCTGTTTCTTTTTCTTTTCGTCTAATTTTTTTCAGTTCGTCCTTCCTAGCTTCTTTGTTTTGTTTCGCTTCGGCTCTCCTCCTCATCGCAGTGACATCGCTTTCTGGATACTCCGGCGTTAAGTCCTCCATCAATCGTTGTTGCTGTTGTTGAGTCGTCTTCAGCGTGTCCAATAACTGATCTTCCTTGACATCGTACGCCTTTTTTTGCCTTGTCGAGTTTCATCAGGAGTGGTTTGAAGACTTTCCCGGCGATGTCTCGCTGAAAGTCTGCTGACCTATCATGTCTTCGACAACACGTTGACGTAATGCTATCCGCTGCTCGATAAACTTTTTGAGGACATCTTCACGTTGACGACAACTGGTGATCTTTTCGAACGACATGGTCGACAACTCCTATACTAATCAGGGAGGCAAAATTCGTCAAAGACTTTCGATAGCGTTCCGGAATCGTTTCCGCATCGCGATGAAACGTCATAAGATCGTGTTTGGAACTAGACGTCGCCGCGGCGTAGCAGTGTTTGAAATCTTTCGTAGTGATGCCGCTACAATGATCTCTCGCGATCGCGTCGATGTCTTGGTTGTCGAGTCCTGAAAACAGGACACAACACTGTGTTCCGTCGGATTTATTAAGGCACATCTTAGTACGATTGAGTGAGATAAAGGCTATTGAAGAGCTTGTTTCTTGACAGAGAAAAATATTCGCAGATCGGATTCATGTTCTCAAGGTCAATTTTAATATCGTAAAGCACGATGATCTTATGCGTGTCCGAATCCAGTTCTTCCACGGGCTATATCTGATCCGGCTCGACAATGGTAAAAATGCCACTCGATGGGAATTGACCTTGTCGATCGTCGCTGTTAACACAGTCGCTAGGGTCTCCTGAAACGACGTTCGAAGGACAATGTCGTTGGAAACGCAGTTGTTAAACACGTTCAGCGTGTTATATTTGTCTTGATTCGGGTACAGCGTATAAATGATTGCGCGATCGTACTCCATTATGTTTTACAGCAGGAGGTTCATGAGGAGATTGGTTTTACCACGGCCGATCGGACCAACAATCATGTAATGACAGTCAGGTATCAAACAATAATGCTGATGCGGTTTTGTTTTTTGTCTTCGTGTTGAAATTAGTGATGTTCATGTTCTATATACAATTCACGCTGTGAATCGAAAATGTCGTACACATCCTTCGGTACACTCTTGAGGTCTGGAAGCAGTTCCTCGGGAAGTCAGGATGAGTTGGACAAAAAAGTCAACCGCGCCGGGGAATCCATGCAGGGCGATCTTAACATTACCGGTCACAGCCTCATCAATCTAGCAGCAGGCAGGGTGAACCCTACAACTTTTTCCTGACCTTATTTTACAAAAATAAAGGTTCCTACAGAGGCTGAAAAATAAGGTCAATAACGCTAAACCGAACCTCCTAACTTTTATTATTACCATATAGTTTGAAAAACGGATAATAAATCGTTTGGGTTAGCTCATTTTTGTTATTTTATTTTTGACTTTTTATTTTTTATGTTATAATGCGTTTAGTTTACTCGGCGGGTCACTCAATTTTTGTCAGTCACCCTGCCTGCTGCTGTAATTTAAACAATTATTATAAATATTATTAATAATGGTCGTTATAGGCGAACCACATTCAGCTAGATTAGCAAGAGAACGACTAGAAGCAATCAGGAAATATTTACCTGTTCGTGATGCTGTCAAGCAACAATTACAACAACGACAAGAATCTCATGTTGAATTTGAAGAGGATACAAAACAATTATTGAAACCAATTACAGAAACAACTAAACCTCTTCTTCCTGTTTTAGAGAAAACCGCTGAGGCAACTGAAAAAATAGCGGAGAGAACAAAACAGACAAAAAGACTTTTACGTGGACTTCCAACTGACATCGCCACTGCTCTACCAATATCAACGGCGCAAAAACAAAAAATTCTCTCAATGAGCAATGCTGAGCTACTTGATAAATTTAATAAGGACTTCACTGATACAATTAATAGCATTAAAAGCTTTAACGTTTTAGCTAATTTTGCTGCTACGAGTTTTGGTCGTAGGGATAAATTCTTAAAGCCTGATCATCAAAATATCATTAAATCCCGTGAACAATGGCAAAGAGTAATATACCGCATACGTGCTGACGTTGAGCAGATTAAATTAGATGATGAAATATACAGAGAGTATAATAGGAATTTTAATTATTTCGTTAATTTAACAAAGAAAGAAGCAAGACAAGAAAGAGAAGAAGCAAGAGAACAGAAAGAACGAGAAAAAGAAGAAGCAAAAGAACGGAAAGAACGAGAAAGAGAAGAAGCAAGAGAACAGAAAGAACGAGAAAGAGAAGAAGCAAGAGAACAGAAAGAACGAGAAAGAGAAGAAGCAAGAGAACAGAAAGAACGAGAAAGAGAAGAAGCAAGACAACATAAAGAACGAGAAAAAGAAGAAAGAAGAATAGCAAAAGAGAAAGAAGCAGCAGAAAGACCAAAACGAAAATATACAAAAAGAACACAAGCTGCCCCTCCCCCTGAAACATTGGAATCATCACAATCACCACCACCATCACAACAACCATCATTATCATTACCACCGCCATTACAACCAACACCAGAGGAAGCAGCAAAAGGACGAAAAGTAAAAGGATCAAAATATTGGTCGCCAGCCTCACAGAAAATTCTGGAAGAACAACAATCATCTCCATCACCACCTCCTCCACCACAAAAACAGGATCCACAATTATTATTATCACCGTCTATGTTAGAAATGGAGAAGAAATCAAAAGAAGATTCAAGGAGGAAGATCAAAATTCAAGGGTTAATTGACCGTGCTGAATTCCTTAAAAAAGCTATAGATGAAATTAGAATAAAGGGGGAGAAGAATATTAAACTCCCAGTAATTATGTATAATATTAACGTATTAAAAGACATTGCATACGATTTAAGTGAATTAGGATACTCAGAATCTGAAATTGATAAAATTATTCCAAAATCTTATTACAGTGTTAGTGGAAGTGGTCTCTCTACTGTAGGTGATTTTACTCTATGTCCAAATAACGTTATCTCTGACGTTGATCGACTAGAAATCCTCATCGGAGGAAAACGAGCTGGTAATAATTCTCCAGAGATAATTAATGAAGCAGCTGATATTTGTAGACGGTTATTTACTGGCGGTATGATCGCAAAGCAACTGGGAATGAAAGCTATTGATGTTGTTCGTGAAAAAGGTATTGGTGCTGTTGGTAATGTTGCTAGTAAAGCGTTTTCAGCGATCAAAGATAGACTAGCACGATTAATACGACGGAAACCTCAACCTGTAAAATTACCTAGTACTGAAGTAATGCCTGCAAATGTCAGTAAAATAATAAATCAAGCTGCTAATCAAAAGCTATCAGAGTTGGCTGATGTACCAATGTCAGAAAAAGAAAAAAATATAACCGCTAGTCTGATAACAGGAAGTGGTCTCACTTCCCGAAGTGGTCTTCGTTT